>OZ014489.1:37375416-37619921 GCA_963965965.1 Trididemnum nubilum
AAAAATAAAAGACTATTGAGCGCCCCCGAACAATATTGATCGTCATTGCTCGAGGATCTCGATTAGAATCGTTTAAAACCTCTATGGATAAGCGCGCAGCCAGGATTTTGATAAGGGGGGAGGAGAGTTAAACGATTGGGTTCATCCGGAAATTAGGCGAAGACCACTTTCCCCACAAAAACACCGGAAATCCGACTAGTTTTTGACTTGATATTTGGTGAAGACCAAAAAAAAGGTGTAGGTTTTGGCCTGAATGCAAATTTGGGTTAAATTTTCTTAGAAAGTTGACTAAGGGGGGAATGAAACCCCCTTAGCCCCCTGGTGGTGGAATGACGATATAAACACCTTGAAGTGTGGTGGCTTAAATCTTCAGCCGCCCCACCCCCCCCACAATCCTCATGGAAAAACGGAGCAACGAAGAGAAAGAGATCGTGAAGAGTAAATTTTTGCTCAGGTTTTAAGGGAGAAATGTACTAACGAAGACTGATATAATTCACGGCTAACTTCTTCACCATTCAACACAATACAGGCTGCTTTCAAATTAGAGTTGTTGATAAAACTTGTTCATGAGCTCGATAGCGTTTGACCAGAGCTAGATAAAAATAAAATCCATGAAGCATCTATCGAAAAATGCTTCCACCAGGTCGCTTCGGCGTTTGGCCCATCAAGAAGGTGACAGCAAATCTTATCAAGTTTTTTTTTTTCGAATAAAATCTGCTGTCATTCCTCTGAAGAGCTACCAGCGAAACAGCTTGTTGGGCCTTAACCCAATTTTACGTTTTTTTTCGTGATTATCCATTGTACTCGGTTATCTTAACTCTATTTTACTCATGTTTTGGCATTTCTATTTCAAATTAAAATGTTTTTAAAGTGATGTATTCATTTTTAGTTTCGAACTTGACTTTGAGTCAAATTTCATCACAGAGCATTATTTTATTGGTGCTTTATGGAGTCTAATTTTTACTGCTTTCAATTAAAACTCCTTAGTTCAGAAACGTAATTCTTAAATTACAAAATTTTGCTTGTTGAATATTTTCTCTACAAAGTCTTTGTTATCCGCAGAATGAAGTTAATTCAGGTTGGCGCATTTGAACCTAAATTCATCACAAATCAGACTGGGGGCCAAGCACCATCGCAACATAACCCAAGAAAAACAATCGTCACAGTGAATAAAATACAGTGGCAGCGATATTGGTTTGATCAACAAAAATTGATAGTACCGTTGACTCAGGTATTGTGAAACAGCATTAATAAAAACAACAAATATGTTCTTTAATGTAACAGTCAGCAAAACTAACAATTACATTTAGAAAGCTCGCAAAATATGTTTAAAAGGTTCAAATAGGTGTAAACCAGGGGTGTCCAAAGTCAAGCCCGCGTCGAGAACTCAATTTTGGACCGCCGCATAAAATTTCGCCAGCAATCACAAACAAAAGATACTGACGTGGTAAAAACTAATCCCTTAATCGCAGCGATATTTTTGTCTTTACTTTCTTTTCTCTCAGCGAATTCCCAAAGATTGCCCAAAATTCCGTTCTTCCTTTTTCATTTCGGTTTTCCGGACAAAAAACCCTCCATCCAAAAAGTTTGGACACCCCTGGTGTAAACTCATTTAGCAAATCAATGTAAATAGAGTATTGTTTTGTAATAAGAAAAAAAAGATTTTATGCAAAATCACAGTATGACAAAGTAGATAGAAATTACACTACAGCATATTTATTCAAATTAAGTTATATTTTCGAAATGAAAGGTCGATACATACTACATATCAGTTTAGTTAGTCGACTCTAGTGGCTAGTAGTGATACTACAAAATCGGTAGTCGCGGGTTCGATTCCCAGTCGGGCAAATCAATGACTTGAAAATGGAGTGTGAAACCCGATGTAGAAATGTAAAACAGGTGAGAACTTGACTCAAAGCCCAAAAAGGTCATTTGGTTGCCTGGTGGTCAAACTAACTTGGCAAATCAGATGATCCAACGTGAAAAGGAATACATTGTTGTTGTTACCACCCGATTCTTTCCTGAGGATGAGAAGATGATGCAGCAGAAATGCCCCACCATAGAACCTAGCTGGGCTGGAAAATTGTTGCTTGGCAAACCAAACATCTGTGAAACCTGCTAAACAAATTCCGCCCGATCATCTTTTATGTTTAGTGCACCAAGCTTTTTGAAAATCGAATCGGGAGACTTTGAGGCAAGCGAGAGGTCCTCCTCCTTCCGGGAGTCGCCACTGCTTGTAGGCGGCGGGACCTCATTGTTCTCAGAAATTAGGGTCGATTTAGTTGAGACTTGTGTCTCGACCAAGTATTTTTGCAATTTCGGGGGCACGCTGGGGTCACCCAGGTTGACGAGACGAAACGCGGTGTGAGTGCTGGTAATGTTTGACGTCACAATGTCGTCACGCGGTTCGTTTATGCGAGTCTGATCGGACGCGTTTCTATGAGTTAGTTTATCCGCAATTTGAGAATACTCGTGCTTTGGAGGAGAGGAGCGGAAGGAACTAGCCGCACTGCGACCAGGCTTGTACGCACTTGGCAGTTCGACTGTGGTTTTAAACGCCGACTCGTCTATGGCTTGCGAATCGATTCCCAATTTTTTGTCAGATTTGAATCGCCCTATTGGATTTGTCAACATGGTTTCAAACACAGTCATGAATTTTTCGCTCGGGGCCGCGGGAGTGGAAGAGGGCGCGACAACTTCGCGTCGTGGACTGACAACACACACTTTAGGCTCCGCACTCCGCGCCAAATCATTGGGACTCCGCACCACATCGCTGAAACTTGGCATTATATCGCTAGGACTTCGAATCACATCGCTGGGACTCCGCACCACATCGTTGGGACTCCGCACCACAACACTGGGACTCCGTGCTACATCGTTGGAACTCTGCACATCATCGCTGGGACTCTGCACCACATCGCTGGGGACGCTAGAAGAGTTATCGGAGTAGGAAATGTATTGGCCATGAGGAGTGGATGTCGAAAGATCTCGATCTTGGGCCGGGTTTTCTTCGAGCAGGAGGCTATGAGACTGAAGTAGGCCACGAAGAGAAGAATTAAAGTGGAATTTCTTGGAAGGGCTAAATCCCCCACCGGGGGATGATATTGGATTCTCGGGAGTTAGCGCGCGCTGAAAAATAACGCAAATTAAATTATGTCGACAATAATATTAAGAAATCAATTATGTTTTGCCATTAAATGAACATCAAATCGGAAGTTAGTGGTTGCCCTACCCACGATGCCACAGTAAAACATTCATATTTCGAACATCTAAACGTAATCTGAAGTGATGCAATATTTGGACTTCACTTCACCGGGAAATTTGATTTAGTGTTTAATTGTTGTCCTCTCCATCATCCTAAACACTGCTTGATCAGTACAGCAAGGAAGATAAGAATTAGACGCGGATTATCAGTTTTGGCTACTTCACATTGTTGCAGAATAAACTGGAACAAGACAAATTTGTCCTTCATACGAAAGTAATCCCTGTATTACTTCATTATTTGGCAATTTGCATCGCTATTTATTCAAATCTTTCCCAAAAGCCTTGTTAATCGATTCTTGCCCTATCAATATTAATCTACGTTGAGTCGTTGAGGCACCCCAATTCGGGTAGCTTTTTTGACCTGTTGACAAAAAAAAACAAAACCCAATGAGCATCAAATCCAAGAACCGGGCCAGAAAAGTGGCCATGATGGATTAAATTTCTTGCACTTACTGAAGGGAGAAGAGGTTTTGGGGCAATTAAATCCTGGCCCTTGGGGACCTGGGTGAACGCTTTTGGTTCGTCGAGAGGTAGGACTCCGAAATCGCCTGCGCAGCCCCCACTTGCCGACGACTCTATTCTGCTACTCCCTGTGGATCGAAACGAGGAGTTAACGTCTGGTGCATCCATTCCGTGATCCGCAAGTATCTTCTTCAAGATGCACGACAACGAGAACTACAAAACACAGAGGGAGGTGAAGTTTAGAACCAAGAAGATTGGCATCGATGAAATAGAAGCTTTCAGTACATAGACACCGAAACATTTTTGACGCGTTAAATTGTTGTTATAAGTGTCTATTAAGCTTTCTTGTTTTCAAGACACCAAGTCATCAGGAAATAAGTTTTGATGAACAAGGATCACATATACGTCGCTACAAGTTCAATAATTAGAGAAAGATGGAGCCTTGAACACGAGCTATCAGTGGTGCTGAATGAGCCATGGGACCGGAAAATCGAAGCGAAAAAAAAGACGATGGAGATCGAATCAAACTTCGATTAGTCTCAAGTTAAACGTCAGAAAAAAACTGCTCGTGTTATCTTCTCACCGTGTTGCGAAGAGCGGCTTCCTGCAATTCCTCAGAGTCAAGGGTTCGATTCTCATCTATTCCACTAAAATGTTCTTCGGCACCACCTGCAACGGATTCCATGTTAGATTCGCACTCCGTAATGGCATCAGATGGTACCAATTTTGAATGCATACAGGCATGTAGACTAGAAACAACTGCAGCTACCGAATGAGGCGCAGAAATCGCAGGAACGCAGCTAGAGGGGGACAGGCATTCAGAAATCCGTGTAGTGCCAGAAAAGTTATTAATCAGTGTGTAGCGTCTGGCCAAATACACGCGACCCAAAGCGGTCAACGGGCTCGATTGAACAACTTATGAGCTAATAAAATTCGGGGATTTTTAATCTGTTGATTTAGTTAATCTTATATTTGTGGCTATTGGAGTGACAACGATACAAGTGTTGCTGTAAATGACAATAACGGATATGTCACACTACACTAGAACCAACGCCTGTAACGACACTGCTTCGCCACTGCCTTATTTACACCCAATCAAAAATCGATGGGCTAATATATCACTGGATGAGAACAGCAACAAATGGTTGCTTGAAGATTGCACAATGCTTAGGCAATTAAATGGTCGGAACAACAATTTCTCAAAAGAAGATTAGCAGGTACACATGCAGTGATAGGAATTCGACGCATTGCCAGGTTGAGAATCTCAAATCAACTGACCGAATAGAAAGTCGAGACAGGTTGTTGTTGAACTGAGATCGTCCATCGAAAGCGCGGGGTCAGGATTGAGAAACACAGAATCGTGGTCAAAACTGACACGACGAAATCCTGAAAGATTATCAGTTAGCCACACGCAAAGGCTACCTTAAAAAATCTTAAAGTCGAACAGTGGTTGAGTAGATGGAGTATCTGCTACTGAAACGATATGCTTTGGTTCGATTCTCAGCTAGGTCAAAACAAATACTTTTAAAATCGTTATTTGCAGCTTGTCTCATTGACGTTCAGCATATTACAGGACGGGCAAAGTGTAACATCACCGTATGAGGCAGACAGAAGTGTAACATCGCCGCATAAGGCAGACACGTGGACAGATATTTAAAAAATCAAATCTGGAATTTAGTCACATTGTTATTATAACTTACTGTATTAGCCATAAATCCCTTGAAAGCAAGATTCCCCTCTAAGTGCCAAAACTAGTTTAATGAAAAAAAAAGCTACTTCTACGTCTAACGTGTTTTGTATGAACTGATAGGCGTTCAAATTATATTTATCTATAAGTGTTAAATAATATTGAAACATCACTACGTAAGCTGTGTAGTGACTGCCCTACCACAAAAAAGTCTAACCAAATTTAAAATCAAAACATCTTATAATCTAATTTAAATGAAATTCAGATTTAAATTACAAAAATCCAAATTACTTCATTTTTTTGAAACAATCATGATTTTTATCTACCACTAAGTAAATAATCTTGGTAAATACTAATTAGTTTATCACACAATTTCTTGTCAGAATTTCTTACAATCGCTCAAAAGTCGCTTTAAAAACCTCTTGAATCCCGGATTCAACCGAAATTGCTATGCGATGTAATTAACTCAGTTAGTAGACCGCCGGGTTTGTGATCGAAAGGTTACTGACTAAAGATCGAAGGGTTACTATTTACTGAGTCAGTAACCTTTCGATCACTAACCCGACGCACTGCCACTTCGATTCCCTAACTGGTATTGCGTCGTTGTGTCCTTGGGAAAGAAACTTTACCCATATTTCCGGTTGGGCCAAGCAGCCTATGCGTTGTGGTGGCCCGACCCGACGAAAGACTTGCGATCAGAACCTTAAAAAGTGCTCTGCGTTTGTGACTAGACGGACACCAAGTGCTTGGTTCAGACGCATGAATAAATGAATATTCATACGAACCTAAGTGATGCAACAATTCACTGACGCCATCCGTCAGCCAAACCTTGCGATCCACTTCAAACTTGCACTCATCCTCCAATAATGAACTGGATTGATGACGTTGAATGACGTCAAAAATCCAATGGCTGATTGTGACAGCAGCACGGGGCGACAATGTGAGGTTTCCCACACAACGTAGCAGGTCATCGGATAAAGCGAGAAAGGGAGATAGTCGACCGGTGAATTGCTGCAGAGATAAAAAAACGACAGATTTAATTTGAATCAACCGGCCAGTCGGTCGAGTGGTAACGAGTTCGTCTCTGGACCGGGAGGTCCGAGGTTCAAATCTCGGATCGGTGAAATGGGACACAGTGTTGCCAACGGCTCGCCACCGTTGCGATATTTCTTCGAAAGAAGCTGTGTTGCCTGCAAGCACAATGACGCGGAGATGGGCCCCGCCAACTCGCTACACGCTTCAGCGTAATACAGCTAATATTATAAAAATTTGGATGAATTTGAATCATAGGAATTGTGAAATAGAACTTGAAACTCGATTGCGCTGTGATGCAACAGAAGGAGCTTTTTGTGGTGATACACCGATGGGAGGTTCGACAAATCATGCTGCTAGCAACATTAGGGTGTTTCATTTTTTCACCGTTTTCGATTTGAAACACGTTCGGGGTCGCATCTGATAGAGTTTTTGACACTGATCGTATGTGCAAAATTTTTTTCGTTTATGACGTCATTAAGAGGTTTCAGCGGGCCTTTGAAGTGACGTCATAACGCATTTTTGCAAATTTTTCGTATCTCGAAAACGGCGTACGCTAGAAAGCTGGGAGTGGTGTCAAAATGCGCAGAAGAGTCGATTTCCTATACCTCCGCTAGAGACTAAAATGGCGTATCTCCACCAGAAAAAAAGTTATTTAAAAAAAAACAAAATTTAGCGTAAATGCTGTTGCAACATTTACGTCTATGCCTACTCAATACTCATGCAGGCAATTCTTTTATTGTTGCGCAATTTAATATCAATCATCTTGTTATTGTACCGGTAATTGTAGTACTGACCAAAATGGTATTCCATGAAGCAGATTGTTAGAGCTAGACGTGAGGTTGCAGGAGCCGAGATATTGAGCAAGCAGTGTGGCAACCTGATCAATTTTGGAGCATAACGGTCGGAGTTTCTGCTTAATTTAAGAAAAACGTTTGCCAAAATAGAACTAAGCATAACAATTCATTAGGCGCGTTTCGCTTAAACTTAAAGCGTCATTAGTAGAATCCATTCTACTGATGATGCTTTAAGTTAAAGCGAAGCGACATGCTGTAAGTTAAAACGAATCCATTCCACTGATGCTGCTTTAAGTTAAAGCGAAACGCGTCTAATAAATTGTTATGCTTAGTTCTATTTTGGCAATCGTTTTTGTTCTGAGATTGATCTATCTTCTTTTTGCGTTTTTCAGTTACCAGTACATCATTAGTTTGATGGTTTAATATGTGATCATTTCGCTTAATTTGCAAATTTTTGTTACCTGTGTTTCTGCAGAGTGACCTGTTGACCAGCACGTAATGGTCTGATCCATACGGTATTGGTTGGGGGAAAACAAGTAACTGCTTACAATCAAGCATCTTGATTCTTGTCTCAAATTGTTTGGTGAATAGGGTATCCAGCTCTTGTTGATCACATCTTATAGTTTTGGGAGTGCGGTCATTTTAAGTTGGTTTCCAAGGGTAGCAGTAGGCCTAAAGGAAATTTAAAGATGGTTGTAAAAAGATCGTCTACAGAAAAGGCGTTGGTTAAGTTTGTGAACTCGGAAACGAATAAATTGTCCCTTAACGTAGATCTCATTAAACGCTACTATTATTTGCGAGAGTTACTCCGTGAATCAAAACCAGAGGTTTTGAAAAAAAAATGCCAGGTTTTAATAACGTAAGAAATGAGGTAGTAAATGACATCATCTGGATATGGCAAGCTGCAGGGTTACCAATCATCAGCTTCAGTCAAATCCAAGGAAATTTAACGAGGAGGTAGCAAAGTTTGAAGGAGCAAAGAAATCGGCAAAAGTTTATCAAAGTGTTATGACTTCAGTTCAGAGAAATGGTTGGACAAGCTTTTTGATCACTTAAGAACGTCATCTCCGATTTCGGAATTCTATTTTCCTGTCGGCAGCAACATGAAATTTTGTCGTTAAAAACTTGTGGTTTTTCAGAAATCTCGCACTTGTATTATATTATAAATCTTGTCCAACCATTCCTCTGAAACTAGTGTGGTTACACTTTTATGAACTTTTGCCCATTTCTTTGTTCCTTCAAACTTTACCACCACATTATTAAATTTTGTTTGGATTCGACTGTAGCTGATGATTAGTAACCCTGCAGCTTGCCATATCCCGAAGATGTCTTTCACTACCTCATTTCTTATTATGTCATTAAAACCTGGCATTTTCTTAAAAAACTCTGGGATTGATTCACAGCATATCACTTTCGCGAATAATAATAGTAATTGATGAGATCTATGTCAAGGGACAATTTATTCGTTTCTGAGTTCACATACTTGACCAACGACTTTTTAAAATCCGATCTTTTTACAACCATCTTTAAATTTTTTTAGGCCTACTGCAGAGCTACCCTTGGAACCAAACTTAGTAGAATGAACCGCAGTTTCAAAACTAGGATGTGATCAACGAGAGCTCAACTTAATTTAAATTAAAAAAAAGGTCTAAGTGGAATTTAAAAGAGGACTGTTTCCTCTTTTGTTGTTAGCTTTTTCCGAGATATTCGTTGCAACTAAGGTGGGGGGGGCGCACGTTTTAGAAGGGGCCTACATCTGGGAGCAAATTTCTCCTGTCAATTACGCTTAAGGGCAGTGACCACCCCCATCGCAATACCGCATGGATCAGACCATCACATCCTAGTCAATACGACACTCTGCAGAAACACAGGTAACAAAAATTTGCAAATTAAGCGAAATGATCACAAGTTCAACCATCAAACTAATGATGTACTGATAACTGAAAAACGCAAAAAGAAAATAGATCAGGTTGCCACCCAGCATTGCTCAATATCTCGGCTCCTGCAACCTCACGTCTAGCTCTAACAATCTGCTTCATGGAATACCATTTTGGTCAGTACTACAATTACCGGTACAATAGCAAGATGATTAATATTAAATTGCGCAACAATAAAAGAATTGCCTGCATGAGTATTGAGTAGGCATAGACGTAAATGTTGCAACAGCATTTACGCTAAATTTTGTTTTTTTTTAAATAACTTTTTTTCAGGTGGAGATACGCCATTTTAGTCTCTAGCGGAGATATAGGAAATCGACTCTTCTGCGCATTTTGACACCACTCCCAGCTTTCTAGCGTACGCCGTTTTCGAGATACGAAAAATTTGCAAAAATGCGTTATGACGTCACTTCAAAGGCCCGCTGAAACCTCTTAATGACGTCATAAACGAAAAAAATTTTGCACATACGATCAGTGTCAAAAACTCTATCAGATGCGACCCCGAACGTGTTTCAAATCAAAAACGGTGAAAAAATGAAACACCCTAAGCAACATCCAATCTCGCTCATATTTCAGCTGTGGAATTAAAATTGGTAGTCGCGTCGTGATCAACAAAACAGGAAAACAGATGCACGACTAAAATTTTCAATTCATCAGAAAACTGCTTCACAAGAAAAAGCGACATTTCATTTGAACATTCTTCACCTAGCTGTGCCAAAAGTATTAAGCACGGCAAATGTAAAAGCTCTTATCATTTACTCGAAATCAACTTTGCCAAAACGAAACCACCACTTCAATTAATCTTTATTTTAAATATGTAACGACACCTCAAAAGAACGACGGTCTTTCAATTGTGCTACAAAATACAAAAATCACCGTAACCTGCTACAGAGTAACAAGCAATGAATAAAAAACTGCAAAGCTCTTGCCTACCTCGATATCAGCTTTTTTGGCCGGAGAAGGAAAAAAGATGGCGTCGGGCAACTGTCCTTGTGCGGGGCGCAGTATGAAGCCAGCAGAAGCGAGTAGCTTTCTCCACCCTGTGGTGTTATGCAGTCGAGATGAAACGCTCTCCTGAGAAAATTTAATCTCGGATAACAACCAGCTTGAGGAAAATACTGCAAACGACTTAAATGGTTACCTCAATAAAAAAAAGCAAAAAACTAACCAGTGTTGCACTACTCCATCTCGAAACACAGCAACGTAACATTTTCCATTTTGAAAGCCTCTTCACTTTATCAACGGTGCTCTCCGTCAATGAAATAAAAACAATTTTAAGACTTATAGCACCGGAAATGACTAAAAGATGAAATATACTGCATTTTTTTTAGGTTTTTAAGCCGAGTGGAGTCAAACTTACATTTCTTATCTTCGGCCCCACTTTTAATATCTTACACCGTTTTCTCCTGGTTTTAATGAAATCTTCAAGTGGTGGTCGAATTACTGTGCGTCTTCTTAGATTGCATAAAAATGACAATTTTTGCCTAACTCAAAATGTTTGTGCTAAAAATTTCTCGCGACACAAACCAAGGCATGAGCCGCTTAGCACTTAACACTGGTTGTAGCTTTCTTTAATTTTGGCTTCACATGCGGTATTTTTTGAAAGTAGTCCAGGTACCACATTTGGGTGCAGTGCGTATGCTTGAAGAAATACTTTCATGTTCTGCTATACACGTGAGAAAAATTGTGAGCTTGTCCTTCAAACAAAATTAGGTATGCCTACTATTGGAAACTGAATCTACAAAGCAATCCTCTGAAATCGTCTTTTTGGGAGTTGCTTAAAACTTAACCTTTAAATTTCAACTGCACAGGCTGATCGAAAAATACTCAAAAGGGACCTTTCATGGTTATTCGGATGAGGGCAAATCTAAGGCAGTGGCGGATCTAGAAAATTTTGGTGGGGGGGGATTTTAAGCACAAAACCTCAAAAATTCGGATGCCTTCACCGAAATTGAGAGTGATTTTTCGGAAATTCAAACGTTTTTTACGCCCAAAATCAGGTGGTCTCCAAAAAGAAAAAAAAAGGTCTTCACCGAAATTGAGAGTGATATTTCGGCCGAAATAGGAAATCCAGACGTTTTTGACGCCCAATATCAGGTGATCTCCAAAAAAAAAAAAAGGTCTTCACCGAAATTGAGAGTGAGTTTTCGGCCGGATTCGTTAAGTTTGGGCTGGTGGGGGGGATGCATCCCGAAATGGAGCCGAATTATTCGAAATAGAGGCTGATTTTTCGGCCAAAATCGTTACTTTTAGGCTGGTGGGGGGGATGCATCCCCCCCCCTAAATCCGCCACTGATCTAAGGTTCAAGATTAATAAAAAACTTGAAACTGGCCCAAAACCAAATTTTATAATTTTTTGCGCGCTTTCTGGCCTACCACAGACTACCATCACGTCAGCCTATAGGCCAGAAAGCACACAAACAATTAACATTAAAACTATGGCCCGCAAACGCCAAAATCATTACAATTGAATTATGATCAAAAACCAAATTCCCAAATAACTTACTTGCGACACGTAGGTAGGAGTACTTTCTTTATCATCTTTCTGGCTTGATTTGTTCAGCAGGTGGATTAAAAGTCTGATCGATTCTCGGGCTGCTACCGGCGGGCCTCTCAGTATCTCGTTCAATGCGTGAACTAGAGACAAATTGCGGGCGTCCAAGAATGTCGAACGGCCCGCTAGCACAAAGCCCGCCCAGTAAGATGGGTGTTCAAATCGCGGGTCGCTTCGTAGCACGTTTACAGCAAAGGACAGCGCTGAAGAGCTAGAACAGCCAGAGGCGAGCTGTTCGAAGAAGTTCTGCAATAGAACTTTGCTAGCTGTTTCAGGGACAGGCCAGAGGGAAAACAGCACAGCAGCAGTACCTCGAGAGAGCAGACACCTGACAAACAAGGCTAGATTGGGAGTTTCCTCCGTTTTTAGCAAGAACGGAGCACCAAGGACAACCAGCTTAGTAGCAGACAAATCGTAAGTTAAAAAATCTAATGTTGAAAGAACAGAGTTTTTGTTCAGGTTTTGATTGAGTGATGTCGCTGGCGGGGAAGTTAAAAAATCAGGAGCAGCTAGCCCGGCTACCGACTCCAACGTTTCCAACATAACCCCAGAAACCGAGCACCAAGAAAACCGACAAGCAAAATGGAGAACCTCGCTGCAACCGATAAGTGGCTCCAGTTGAGTTTTGTTAATCGTTGATCCCGAAATGGGCTCCACACCAAATATCCGGGCAGCAAGCTGGGCTTCTTCCTCACATGCGTGCTCGAGCGCAAGATTAATTGTGACACATCGACGGTGATCGAAGGACAACGAGTGATGAGAAACGCATGCTTGCGTGGTTTGTTTGAAACTAGGAGCAAGACTCAATACAAACTGCTGTGAAAGAAAAGGATCAACTGGGCGCTTCTTCAACATAGAGAAAGGCACCTGCAGCAATTCACCATCGGCAACTACAACCAGGTGCTTGTGGTTGGTACGGAGCTCGCTTTCAAACGGTGAGATTAGAAACTCGTATAAACTATAAACTGGGGGTTTGGACTTCAACTTTTCAAGTTCAAATGCCGTGTCATGGAATGGCATTAAGCAGCCCTTCCCGGTCGATATGTGGGTTACGTCATGTTCACATGTTTTGCTGAGAGACAGCATCTGCAAGAAGAGGAACTTCTCTTCCGAACTGGACTCATTACTTTGAAGAGCAGCATTGCTGTCCTCATCCGTAGGAACTCCGAGAGTATTCTGCAAATCTAACAAAACCTGGGTTAAAACCGATTTTTCCGCGCCGCCCATTACGTAAGTACATCCTCCGTACGAGACTCCACTTTTGGGTGCAACGCACCACCGAAAAAGATGACCAGCTGTTATGAAGTAGTAAAGCATCACACCATCAAGCGTTGTTACATAATCAAGCATTTCAGTAGCTGATGTAGACCATACTTGATCAGTTTTGTGACGTAACAAACGTTCAGGTAAAGACTTTAAGTTTTCAGCAGCACATAAAGCTTCGTTTGACTTATCTAAGTCCGTAAGGAGACAAACCAAAGCGGAGTAACACTTGCTTAACAGTTTAAAAGTGTCAATAAATTCTCGAGAACTGTATCCGCTAACAATTGTGTCGCGACAAACTGTTTCCGCTATCTCCACAGCTTTGTACAGATGCGCGGCGGCTTCAACGCGGTCGCCGCAAGCCCAGGTGGCGATGGCGAGGTCGAAGATGGTCCCGATCATTTCATCGTTCTTTTTCACTCCGTGGCACAATAGCATCGCTTGTTGAAGCAACAGCACGGCGCGGTTATAGTCGCCATCGGGAAGTTGAAGAGTGTCCCTACACAAAGCATAACTGACAATATATTATCTTTGTACAGCACAGTTTTAGCAGTAGAAGTAGGTAAAAACACCAGCAAAAAAACTAACGGACCATCCACCGCTAAATTCTGTTTTTACAATTTTGAAGTTTCTGGGTTCAGTCAAATAACAGTGTTTAACAAAAATTTTGTCCGTCTAGTTGTACTTCGACCGATTTGTATTGATTTTGAGTTTCTATTCGCCCCAAATGAAAAATTTCCAAAGGATCATAACGGAACTTCACGCCTGGGATTGGGTGATTTAGCTCCGACATAATATCAAGTCCCAAACATTTAGCAGATAAACTGCCTGATATGCGAAGGTAGACCAATCAAAGGCAGTAAAGTTGAAGAGCATGCATTAGCACCGCAAAATTAATGCAACAGTTACGTCACAATCACCTACCTTCCAATTCCATGTAGGGCAACCAGTTTCGCCAAATCATCATGCTGTTCTTTTGCGATGAAAAGATGTTGTTCTCGACTCGCGATGGCTGCAGCGTGTTGCTTTGTCGCCTCGTATGCACCCGCAATGTTTCCATATGCGCGCCCTTGACACGGGCGGTCGTTGTTGCGTTGTGCCAACTCTAAGTCAAGCTTGTGGAAAGTCAGAGCTTTATCGAAGTCTTTCATTAGGAGGTGGACACTACCGAGCCCACATGCAGCGTCGCTTTTCAAACTATCGCTGTTTAGTTCCACAGCGAGTTTCATTTGCTGATTGAAACATTGAAGGGATCCTTCGAAATTTTCTTGCAGCGAATAGACGTAGCCCAGTTCTCCACATGCGGCAGCAGTAAGCTCAGAGCGCCCAATCGCATAGCACACCTTTAGCCTATACTCGGCCCAAGTCGCTGCCAATTTTAAGTCCTCAATTGGTTGCGCACTGGAACTGATGCCAGCACAACATCGCTCTATCAACGACATATTCCTAATCTCACAAGCGAAGGTCAAGGATATCTGGTAGTTTGAGATTGCAGTCCTGTGCTGCTCCAATACCGCACAACAATCGGCAATGCTGCAATACGCTTTGCATTTCTCAACTTGGGAAGATTTGCTTTGTAGATTCTCCAAAGCACCAATCTGCTCTTCGAATGATTTCACGGCGCTTTCGTAGTCGTGTAAATTGCTATGCGTGATCGCCAGGTTCGCCCATGCTTGCGTCTGCGCCAGGGCGTCTCCTCTCGACCGACTGATCTCCAGCTGTCGTTCGTAGCAGGAAATTGCGTCCGAGTAACGTCCTAGAGCGGTTAACGTGGCACCACACCTTCCCTGCGCTTTGTATTCATTTTTGGCATCTTTGATAACGTTTCGGTAAATCTCGCATTCCCTCACATGAAGCTCCCAGGCACTAGTAAGTTGCGCAATGTGGCGTAATGCTAAACCAAGAGATGAACACGCTTGCGCAATAAACATTGGGTCATTATGATGCTCTGATAATTCCAGTTGTTTTTGAAAATATTCGGCAGCTTGGTCGTAATTTTTCTGGGCGACGCAAACGTCACCCAGATTCCCCAGAGCCTTAAACTGCCCTCTGACGCTTTTCAGCTCATTTGAAAGTTCCAGAAATAGACGCTGACAGTCAGACGCTGCATCAAAATCCGCAAGAGCTTTCGACGCAAGGCCCAAATTACAGTAAGCGCGAGCCATGGCGACTTTGTCATGGCATTCAGTTGCCATAGCAACGCTCTCTCTATAACACGTGACTGCTTGTTCATAGTCGCGAAGCGAAAAACAAGCAAAGCCACGATTGTATAGCGCCCTTCCGCGGCCTGCTGCATCAGTTATTCCCGGCGACCTGGCAAGGTACTCGTTATAGTATTCGATGGAGAGCTCGTACTGCCCAGTAGTGTTGTAAAAGTTTCCCAAATTCATCAGCGCTCTGGACTTGTTGGTAGCATCGCCAATCTCTTCCGCAAGCTCACACTGAAGCCTGTAAAAATATTAAGATTACGAAAACTTGCTAAAACAACTCTTACATGGCTTTTACCAGAGTCTTTATTTCCTTCCTTGTGTAATATTACGCTTGAAAAATTACCTAATCTTGAAACATGCTAAAACAGATTCAAACGCGTTTATCTAGCACTATCATTGCTTTTCAAAGTAACAAAACAAATACAAAACAGAGCAAATTCTAACACTTAATTATAAGCACCAGCAAAAAACATGCAACGACAGAGAATCAAATCCCAAGCCTTGCAAGTCGCAATTCGATTTCCAACAATAGGTCTTTAATTAGCGTTCATTCCTTTCGATTAATTGACTAATTGACGCCATACATTTCTTAATTGTGTCATTTCTTAATTGGCGCCATCTATCCCTAATGCTCGCGGTCAGTTTGTGGCTGTCAGTAGGACTTGGTTCGCCATTATTAGATTTAGTCGAATTTCACCAGTTCAATGCTGTTTCCGACTTTGACGAATAATTAATTAATCGAATCCACAAAAAATTAACTTAGCACTTACTTATACTGCTTTTCTGCTTCTGCATTATTTCCCAGCGCTTGATAAGCCACGGCAAGATTTCCGTACGTGCTGCATTCGCACTCTTTATCGCCGATTGAATGGGAAATCTCTAATTCCTTCAGATGATTTTGCACAGCCTGAAAGCAATTTGCATAAGACAAGAGAAACAACTTTTTGGCAAAATTTGCGTTGGTTGGTTAGTCAGAAATAAGGAAATAAAGTCAACAACTAATTACTAATATAATTCAATTCAATATCCCCAAAACAAGTAGACTAGATTATTATCCACGAAATACCTGCTCATAGACACCAGAAGCACTGTATGCATTTCCGATGTTACCGTACGCCCTCCCCTGGCCTCCAACATCATTTCTTTCAGTCGCTAGCTGAAGTGCACGAGTTTGAAACTTCAATGCCAGTTCGAACTTACTCATCTGCGATGAAGAGTATGCGATCAATCAGCGTTTCGTAGATAATTGAATAAAATTTCATTGTCAACTTCGCCTCTTCGAGTGAAGTTCCCACCTGCCCATCAGCCAGATCACCACACACGATGGAGGCTTCATACTCTCTTATTTGACACAGAACATCAAGCAGGGAAGCAGTAACCACATTATTGGAGTTTTTTGCTTGACCTGACTGGAGGGCCGTGTGATCGCGAAGAACTGAAGTGAGAACCTGATCAAGTAGTTCTTGCTTTGTTGAACTGCATCTGCATGCTCATCTAATCGCTCCCTGCTAATTGATCGTTATGGTTCTGATAACTTTGCAATGCAATCGTTTGAACGTTTCCGCAGAATCAGTCCTACTTTTTGTTTACAGTAGTAAATGTTAGTTATCGTGAACAGGGTTTCCTACATGTTTTTACTAAAGTAATGCTATTATATTGTGGATTTATTACGCTAGTTATTCCATGTTTCATTCAGCATTATACGCCCAAGTTCATAAATTAAACAACTTATTTGTAATTTATTTAAATCCATATCCTGCTTAATTTAATTTAATCCGGTTTCTTGTTTAATTAAATACTGTCAAAACAATGGCCCTATGGGTGGATCTTGAGCAACAATGAACTCTAATTTCCTATTAGGGCCAAGCGGTTTACCCGTTGTGGTGGCCAGCCTGACGAAAGACTTGTGAACGGAACCCAAAAAAGGTGCTCTGCGTTGGTGTCGTTACACAAACGCAGAGTGGCTGCTTCATACGCGCATCAATGAACGAACATTCAAATTGAGTGACAAAATATACTGTAAGCTTATATTGGCCAACCTGATGATAAACTATGCCGAGATTTGCGCAAGTGCGAGCCTCTAACGCTTTGTCGCTGTTTTGTAAGGAAATCTCTAACACGCGTTCATAAGTGTTCAACGCTGCGAGATTATCACCTGCAACAAAAAAGCGTTATATTGAACAGTGATTTACATTCTACAGTAGGTCTAGAGCATAGATGCGTCTGCTTCTAATATTTGGTTTAGTTGTGGCTAACTGATAACTTAAAAAGCTTCACTTAACCGAAAAATGACTAACTGTATCAGTATTGAAAACAGGAAAATCTATATATTTTAGAAATCTATATATTTTAGGAAAATCTATATATAAATCTATATATTTTAGACTGATGATGACCCTATTCAGTCCAGAAATCGGTTTTATTTTAATTTTGGCTGATTGTCTTTTAAGTAAATGTTACTTTCTACCTAAAATGACTGCCAACAATCACCAAGAGTGAAACTTCACATCTAGAAGAGATTCTCCGAAGAACTAACTTATACAGGAAAATGTAATTTAGTTATAAACCAACCAAAGTTCACAGCAGATTAAGTTTTTAAATCGTTATGAAAAATGAGAAATTCAGCTCGCAATGGCTTCAAGTTTCAAGCGAAACAAGTGGTCGCACATTGCACAATCTGTCAACTCACATCACACACGAGTTCGAATTCACCACACAGAAATCAAATCTTTCATTATACTCGCTGTAAAACGCGGAAGCGTGTAACGAGTTTGCGGGGCCCATCTCTGCATCATTGCGGCCGGGCAACATGGCTTCTTTATAATATTTAAAACTTCTTAATAATTAGAATATAATCAAGTACACCAAATAAAATGAGAAGAGTTTGAATTGAACAGACCCAAAAAAGTGCTCGACTGCGTTGGCTAGAGCGAACATCAAAACACAGCATTACACACGTCATATATAAAAAACTGAAACCCTATAGTCCGTTTCGCCCGAAACCGAGATCATCAGGGGTGTCTTATTCAAATAGAATCACATGATAAACAAGCCCAGAATCACTACGGTAAAACCAACACCTCTAAAAAAATTAAACTGAATAGCTCTAATAATTTTTAGACACTAACATTTATGAGCGCCAAAATCAATGCTTGAAATCAGGCCCAAATAAATTTTAACCACAACAATTTAATAACGAACCAGTACTTCATCTGGGAACGCAATTAGCAAAATATGTACTTTTAAAACATTAAAAATTCGGGAAATAAAAGCGTGGCTTTTGGACCGCATCTAAAATGAGTGTGACAAAATCTACCTTGTCTCACGGACGTTTTTCCAGCGAAAGGCTGGTGCAGTGTAATTTTATCAAATATCCTACAATTCAATCAAGTACGCCTAACGTGGATTTGCAGAATGCAGCAAAACAGTCATCTTATGAAGTCATATTGCACCTCTTCATCGATCAATGTACCTGCTCTTCGTTCACCTGACCCCAACCGGAGTAAAGCTTTGATCTCATGAGCAGAACCGATGTTTTTGTAAAGTGCAGCTGCGCGTTTGAGGCACGCCAATTCATCGCCCGACCTGGCAAACAGAGAAATTCTTGTATTGTTACAACAAAATTAATCATAACGTTGTACAATCAATAAGAGATTGAATTACAGGCGCGTCATTAATAATGAAAGTATCGAAGTTGATCAAATATGCGCGTAGGATGAGGTTACCTTTTTAACGTAGGAAGAATGCATTAAAAATTGAATCTCTCTTAACTTCAAGAACCGCATAAAACCAATGACAAAATTGAAGCGGTATCTCAACTGTCATCAATTCCATTCCAAAATGGTTAAGGAACTAGCCTCAAAATACTAAACCTAATTTTTATGTCGGTATTTCAGATGATAAAATCTATTTCGGGTCATCTGAGTCGAAATCGATTTTATTTCCTAAAATAATATAAAAACAAGGTTTTAATACTTTGAGGATGAATTTACTTTCTAACCTACGAAAGATTTCTGCGAAGTTGGGTTTTAAACGTTCTAGCCCACGCTAGTTACCAATATAACTTTAAGAATTATGTGTAATGACTAAAGCAAAGAAACGAATTTCGATTGTTCATGCTTAATACCATGCGAAAATATTCATTGACGAGTCTCCAAACCTATCCATATCTTTGTTCTCTTTAATTCAAGTTCGTTGTTTTTTGTTTCACTCATTATTTGCTTTACTCCAACTAGTCTCATTAAGCCTAATTTTTACTAGGAATTAAAGCAAAAACGGTGGTACACATTTTATATTCTTCAAGAAGTTGTTGGTACAATTCAATTTTTATTCTTCAAGCTAACTATTGGTTTGTAGCTGTCATTCAAGTTCCAGTTACATACATATCCTCCTGTCACAAGACAGTGTTACACGGTAACTATTGAACGATCCACACACAGTTCATTACAACAAGAACTAAATGCTAGGGCAAATCCGCATCTGCTTAAGAAGTTTACGGCGATCAAATGTTTTATTACATTTCTTCAAATTCTTGTCCACTGAATTTGCTGCTTGTTCAAAGCCATCAAGCACATATAATCATCGAAAAGCGTCTAACCTAAGTACGCAACATGACTAGAGTGCAAGTCATACCCAGCCTATACGATTAGTGATGTCGTAAAAAGACGCCTTATTCCTCTCCGCCAATCGCCGACCTGTTTGTTCTTCCGCTAAATCACTAAAGCAGAAAAAATATTTCTCAACTTTTTGACGTTTCACAACGAAACTTTGATTAATCAAGAAAAGAATCTGCCTATGGGGCAAACCGTCAATAAGCAGAAGTGTTTCATTGGGTCCACAACACCTGACTGCCCACTAACCCTAATGTTGACAGAAACTTGGTTTGCGGTTAGTTGATTTGGTTTGTATTTTAGTAGTTTCGAATTTATAATGCTTCATCACCGGGAGAACAAGCGTGAAAATCAGTTAGGTAGCCTTAACTAAACTACCATCCTAGCAAAACCTCCTCGTTACGCTCTATTTCAGCTGATGTAATTCCGCTAAAAAACTTATAGTAACGGAGTGATACTTTAAAACATCAGCCATATAACAGTAATAATTTGCAAATTTAAGAATATCCACTCTATCATAAAGACGTACTTTTGCATCGCGTTGTAGATATTAGCTAAATCGCTGTAGACTTGCGCTTCTTCGAGGCCGCCATTGCTGACGTCAGAAAGACACATACGGAGTCGTTCTTGTTGGATTTTCAGCGACTCCTTAAATGTTCAAAAAAGTTAAAAAGCAAAAATAAATGTTTGAACTTAAAAATGTTACCGGTAAGTTTTTAGTACGTAAATTTTCATTCATATATGCAATTCTTACTTCTAGTTTTCCCATTTTCAAACAAGTTTGAGAAGCATTTCCCAGCTCTCGACTCCGCATTAAATAGTCCTGCATCTCTCCGTAAACCTCTGCTGCTCTCTTGTGGTGAACCAGTGCATTATGAGGATTGTGTAAATCGGTGCAGACTGAGCCCAGTCCACTATTAGCACTTGCTATCAACGGAATGTGCTGAAACGTTAAAAACTTATGAAGATTATTCTACAAATGAAAACGGCGGCAGAAATCTAGCTTCTCAATAACATGCAATCCAACACAACTACCAAGACTCAATTTAACCAGAACAATGTGAGTATCATAACCTCTGGGAGCGGTCTGGTGCTCGACCCCCGAAATTGGGCAGATCTCCATTGATTTGGTGATTGCTACATTTTTGAAAGACTGATTCTAGCATTTTTATTTTTTGGCAATGAAGGAATGATAGTGGTGCTATTTCGGAGGCGAATTTGCGTCTGCTTTAAGAATTAATCTTGGTTTAAGTTTTTCGGTATATCTTTGACTACTTTCTAGTTGAATTTGCTACTTGTTCGAAGACACCGTCACTAAGATAATAATGTTCAGTTCAAATCAAGTAAAATCAACGACAAGATCAAGCAAAAAGGGATCTGCAGCAGCAGCAGTAAGGATTGGAGTTTGGGTTAGATTTGAGGCAAAATTAATAAGAAAACTAGACAAACAAATCCGTTGAAAGCCTTTCTTGAAAAAATTGCATGCCTGCTTTAACTGCCACAATTAATAAGAAAACTAGACAAAAAAATCTGTTGAAAGCCTTTCTTGAAAAAATTGCATGCCTGCTTTGACTGCCACAATTCAAGCCCGCTAATGCAACAAAATATGCTTAACAAACCTGCAGTCTTTCAGCCACTTGAAGTTGCTTGCTGTAGTTATCTTGCGCTTGATCAAGCATTTTTTGATGGTGATACGCAGCTGCAAGGTTGCCGAAAGCCCGGCACTCTCCAGGTGTATCGCCCAGTGACTGCGAGACCTTCAAATCTTCGTTCATGTAGAATATTGCCCTACACAAACTTGTATTACGTTTACAGCTCTTGTTTTTCTTTTGCAGGAAGGGTGAAGGCAAAATCCATTGGGTTTCTCTAGTTAGGGCAACCGCGTTAGTTTAGGTAGGCGTTGACTCCATCTTTCTAAGTCTTAGCCGTTTCAGAGATATTCTACTTGAAACATCATTTAGAGGCCTCCCTAATTATAATTTTTATTGTCAAACCTGACGTTTTAATGCAGTAGCTTTGCCAACAGAGGCCTATACTAACCTATGTACCATATGCAGGTTAAAAACCCTCTGTAGCTTAACCTAATTGCGGCGTTGTCTTAGGATAGAACTAAGGTGGCGTCCCTGATATTACCAACGTCAGGGATGCCAATTGAAGAATATCTTAGGAACGGCTAGGCCAAGAAGAATGGAGTCAACGCCAATCTAATCTAATACGATTGCCCTAACTTTAGATGACCCATTGATTTTCCTTCAGTACTCTTTCAAGATTATTTTGATTACGCAGTACTTTAATACTATCACACAGGGCCTAGTTCCAACAACTGATTAATACGAAAATTGTGGAGTTTTTGTCAAATGTCCCCACGAAAGTCTGACTAAGACACAAACAAGAATTTACATTACCATGGTCAGCCGCAGTTTTATCGTAATATGGTGCCGCATGTGCTTAGGAAAAGAGAAAAATACTACTACAATGCTAGAATCCTTGCTAGTGTAATACTGATCTATTTTTTTGTGATATTTCCTAGAAAGCCAGGGACTCGCCTATAGTAAACACAAGCTTGTTGCTAAATGCTATTAACTACCCACTTAAAGCTATCTCTTCACAAAATGACTACAGAAGTATGGTTATTTGGTTTTTATAGTTTACCTTATTATTGTATTAAGTATCAACTACATTTCACAAATGACTACAGGTTTTGCTACCTTTCATAACGTTTCAAGCCCCACAAAGCAGTACTAAGCGCAGAGCATACAGATCCCTTCAGCTTTAAACTGCTTGTTCCTAACGCCATGGCACATTCCAGAATCTACAAAAATTTAAAAGTTAATTATCACAATTAAATAATATTTTCAGAACTGCAAGAGCAAAGACCAATATGAAATATCAATGACTGCTTTTAATCATAATACCATACATGAAACAACAATGTGTCAACGTAACAATAATAGCCAGTACAAAGTAATATACGAACCGTAGCAATTTTACTACAGAAACATTTTGTTTTGAAACTTACATAACTTTTTATTTTGAACGTATTGCAAAGAGTCTTAAAGGAACAAACACACATGATCAGCAAGCTCAAGACATACTGTTTTCGAAACAACTATATAATTTTTGGACCATAAGGCATACCAGCATCTAAAAATTATACTTAAAAGTTGGTAAAAAAATTGAACGTCGCTTTATGTCACTTTATACTCAGGTGTGACTCTTGTATAATTCAGATTGTACTGGTGCTCTGCATACACTTCATGATTTAATTTACAGCTTGATTCAAGTTATTTAGAGTCTTATACGTTTTATTTACTTTGGTGTGCTTTATACTCCAGAACTCCTTATACATTATAATAAAATACATAGAAGCCATTTATTGATGCTGCACCTTAAGATCTAAAAAATATGGTATTGGGGTCGTTCAAATTTTGGGCATTTTTGTAAACTCATGGTTACTGCAACGTTTCTCATGCCTATGACCAAAAAAATTAAATTGCAAAAACAATTTTTGAAATCGAACATCGTTGCGCTCCACATCGCCTCTAAAATTTTCCTCTCCAAATCGCTATAATTAGGGAATTCCCCCAAGGTAAAATATGCATTTTTGATTTAAAGCTTTGTTACTAGGAGTCATGAAGCAGAATTTTGGTTGTATATTGGATGCATAAATGATGCTAGTTGGAGAGGGGTAGGTTGTAATGTTAACCCAGTTTGGGGATTCCCCGAATTTACCCAAATTTCTCAAAAATCTGCAAATTTGACTAAAAACGCTTATTTTATAATGTTAACAACTTAAAAACTGGTAGCACATAAATGAAACAACAAACTATATGTCCATAGGTACTAATAAAATATCATAAATTATAATATCTGGTTTGGCAACAAACAATACAGCTACAGCATGCAAGAATATGATGACTGCAAAAATGATATCTTATTAGGAAGCATGATGGTAAATGCACAAGTTTGCACAATTACTACTCCATCCATACGTCCAATCATCCAAGTCAAATGTTTAGGATTTGAACTTGAGCAAGGTAGATTTTCTAAAATCAGGATAGTCTTGTCGGTGTTGTTCCACAGCTTGGGTTAAACTTGACTATTGTCGCTCATTATCAGTTAGAATAGTGGCATAATCTCTATTCAATTTTATGCCCCTTTCGGCAGCGTTGTTAACAACTTTAACTGTATGCACAATGGAGTAAATGTGGTTGATTGTTTGATGTTTAGACCATTTACTAACTGGTCCTTGTAACCTCTTATTGTTAATTACAAATTCCTGCAGTAAAAACCAAGATTCAGAGCCAATTATGTTCGCTAAAATTGTATTTCGATCAATAATATTTGAGTTAAGGTAGGAGGTCCACGACGAAAAAAGTCTGGATGTGGAATGGAAAGAAGGTTTTGAGCAAGAGCTTTTTTGTGTTCTTCATCGAGATTGTCAAAAAATAGAGCATAAATCAGTCTTTCCATGACACATCCAGACTTTTTTCGTCGTGGACCTCCTACCTTAACTCAAATATTATTGATCAAAATACAATTTCAGCGAACTTAATTGGCTCTGAATCTTGGTTTTTACTGCAGGAATTTGTAATTAACAATCAATGAGAGGTTACAATGGCCAGTTACTAAATGGCCTGAACATCAAACGTTCAACCACATTTACTCCTTTGTGCATACAGTTAAAGTTGTTAACAACGCTGCCGAAAGGGGCATAAAATTGAATAGAGATTATGCCACTATTCTAACTGATAATGAGCGACAATAGTCAAGTCTAATCCAAGCTTTAAAAAACACCGACAAGACTATCCTGATTTTAAAAAATCTACCTTGCTCCGACTTGGATGATTGGACGTATTGATAGAGCAGTAATTGTGCAAACTTGTGCATTTACCATCATGCTTCCTAATAAGATATCATTTTTGCAGTCATCATATTCTTGCATGCTGTAGCTGTATTGTTTGTTGCCAAACCAGATATTATAATTTATGATATTTTATTAGTACCTATGGACATATAGTTTGTTGTTTCATTTATGTGCTACCAGTTTTTAAGTTGTTAACATTATAAAATAAGCGTTTTTAGTCAAATTTGCAGATTTTTGAGAAATTTGGGTAAATTCGGGGAATCCCCAAACTGGGTTAACATTACAACCTACCCCTCTCCAACTAGCATCATTTATGCATCCAATATACAACCAAAATTCTGCTTCATGACTCCTAGTAACAAAGCTTTAAATCAAAAATGCATATTTTACCTTGGGGGAATTCCCTAATTATAGCGATTTGGAGAGGAAAATTTTAGAGGCGATGTGGAGCGCAACGATGTTCGATTTCAAAAATTGTTTTTGCAATTTAATTTTTTTGGTCATAGGCATGAGAAACATTGCAGTAACCATGAGTTTACACAACTGCCCACAATTTGGACAACCCTAATATGGTATCTTTGGATCGTTTTAACTGGCACGGTCATACTGTTTTAGAATAGACTATTATGCTTTTGATCTCACATCTCAAGTTTTGGCACAGGCTTACAGAGTAAAAATCACTTACTATTCATGCACAAATACCCTACAAAACTGAATTTATTTTCTTATTCTGAACTTGCAGTTAGAATTAAAATTTTTGATCATATTAATAATTGCAATCTACAATATCATGCTTCTAAAGCAACTGATAATGCAAGTAAGCAACTTCATCATCCATTTACCATCGACATGCAATGCAAAAGTGGTTACTTGGCTTAAAGGCTGTATTGATCAAAGAAAGGGATTGCAGCATCACCATTAAAATATAGTGCCAATGCTATCCAGGGTTTTTCATCAAACCACGACATTACCTCGGTTGCTGCTTTAGCATCATTATGTGCCAGAAGATCTTGTCCTATCACAGAAATAATAACAAATGGATTTCTTTCAAATTTCATCTCTTGGAGTTGGTTTAAAACTGGTAGCAATGATTCTAAAAACAAATTTTAAGTCAAAACTTATGATGATGACAAAGATACAATGGGCCCATTGACCTAAATAGCTACAAATACCAGTATTATTTAACAAACTAAGAAAAAAACATTAGGAATATTTGCAGCACGATTTTATAACCTGTTTATCCCTTGGCTCATAGATAACAGCATTCAGCAGTATATATCATATTTTTGTAATTGTAGTTACAACTTTATTCACCAAGTTGCCTTGGCCAGAAAACAGTGAGGGACCTTTTGGTATTTGAATCAAATTACCACCTGCCCACCGATCTATCACAATTGATTTACTGAACTCCGAACTTGTAGAAGATGCTTTTCACTTGAGGATTAGCAAGCAATTAAACCAAATCAATTAAATTCTGTCAAGTACGAGGTGTGTCATAAAAGTTCTAGGACTGTGCTCATTGTGTAAATTATAGTCAAGCTATATGACTAAATTAAATGGCAGACGATGTAATAACTTCTTGGGAGTATTTAACCACAATTTCAGCTCACTGCAACATTTATTGTGCATTTCAGGAGTAAAAGAAAATAGGTAACATATTTACTGTAGTTTAAGAAAGTTTGTGTTTTAGCTCAACAATTTTGTAATGACAACAGAGCAATAAATCAACCTCAAATTTCTGGTCCGTTTGGGAAAATCTCTAGAAGCTCTCTGTATGCTTTTCAACTAGTCTACAAAGAGCAGATTTTATCTCATCCTACAGTTTCTCTCTGGCGCAAAAAATGCATAGAAGGATGTGAGGATGTTGAGAATGATCCCAGGTGTGGAATCATCTTTGCACAAACTTTCCGCATTCCCAGATCTTCTGTGATTATTTGCCAAAGGCTATTTCGGTTTAATCCGAGTTCATCTGAGATCAGTCGCACAGTTAACGGATGATCTCCACACACAATCTTCTTTACAAGCTCAACATTGGTTTCATCTCTACTGGTGGAAGGCCTTCCACACCTGGGATCATCCTCAACATCCTCACATCCTTCTTTGAATCTTTTGTGCCAGAGAGAAACTGTTAAATGAGACAAAGTCTGCTCTAAGAAGACTTGTTCAAGCATACAGAGAGCTGCTAAAGGAGATTTTCCCAAACGGACTAGAAATTTGAGGTTGGTTCATTGCTCTGTTGTCATTACAAAATCGTCAAGCAAAAATATAAAATTTGTAAAACAACAGTAATTATGTTAACTATTTCCTTGTACTCATGAAACACACAATAAATGTCAGAGTGAGCGGAAATAGCAATCAAATACTCACTAGAAGTTATTAAATCGTCTACCATTTACCGTATATACTCGCGTATAGGTCGCATCTTTTTTCTTATATTAAAAAAATATATATAGGTGCGACCTATCCGCTCGACATAAGTGCAAATCGCCACCAAGTCGGAACAAAATTGAAGTTTTCGACTACTGCAAGTACCGTATTTTTCGGCTAATAAGCCGTTATAGAAATGAATTGTAGTGGAAATGTGCTATTGCCACTGTGGTTCTATGGAATAAGCGTGCATGTGCTTGTGCTCGCACATACCAATGCAAGACAGTTTCATGCGCGCACACGCACATGCGACCGCTCAGCGTGCGATGGATTTTCCCGCTTTGTTGAGAAAAAATGGTTTTGCGATTTTAATGTTCGATTTCGAAGTTATTTGTTTTTAATTTATTTTAATTTTTGAAGTTTATTTTAATTTTGGCACAGATAACTTCGAAAATTTATTTTAATTTTCGAAGTTATCTGTGCAAAAAAGCTAGGGAAAAGGATTTTTAAATCCCTAGATTTTTAGTGCGACTTATGTGCGAGTCAACTCTAAATTAAACTTTTTTAACACAAAACTAATAGTGCGACCTATACGGTGGCGCGACCTATAGGCGAGTATATATGGTAACTTAGTCAAATAGGTTGACCATAACTTACACAGTGAGCACAGTCCTAGAACTTTTATGACACACCTCGTTTAAATCAAGAAGTTCAATGGCTTACGTGCTCAGCAGACACAACAGTGGCAGTGCAATCTAACACCTGTCCTACATTAAAAGACAGGCATAACTTCAAAGCCAGATGTGTCTCCCTGGTTGTTGTGGAAATGGATTTAAATCCAATGCACATATTCATTTTAAATTTTCTTAAAATGACATTCAAATTGAAGGTGTTCTTGTTCAATTTTCTCATAAAAAGTGTATAAGATCTTAAGGATGTCTTCACCAAATCTGAGCTTTCTAGGACCATCCATTCTCAACACAAAAAAGTCTGAAGCACACTTTTCCCTTAAAAATTATGCTAGTGCTGCCAATCAAAAACAAAACTATTGTCTATTTCCAACTTCCAAGTGTTAATTGCGAAATTGTTGTCAAACAATTCAGAAATTTTTGAAAAGAAGGATCAGGCAAAATACAGTTTAGATTGAGGCAGGCAATAACGGCATGAAAGAAAATTTAAAGCCATATTAGCATGTCTAGATAGCATATTAAAAACAAATATATTTCACCCAATGGGGGCATCATCAGTGCTAGGTATATTTTGAGTTTGTTACGAACTGAGATATTTTTCAGCACTGATGATGCCCCATTGTATCAAATATATTTGCCTTTAATTTGCTATCAGGGCAGGCTGATGTGGCTTTTAATCTTACGTTAGTTGGTTGTCAACGTTAGTGTGTTGTCAAAACAGTCAAAATTCTCAGAATTGCAAATTAACCGCTATTTAAGTAAAATGATCTCAACTTTCTAAATTTTAATCTTCTGTCACAATGCTGACAAAATGGCAACACTGAAATAAGAAAGAGTTGTCAACTTTGACTGGAACATCTTAAAACCACCAACACTTAAATAGCTCAAATTTGCTGAGGATGTGTTTTACACTTTTTTATACATTTCAGTCAGGACAAAAGTGAAAAACTTCCTAAACGCCCTCTAAAATAAATGCTGTAAAAGCCTTAACTGATATTTATGTAATGTAACAACAATACTGAACAACAAATACCTTTAAAAGGTGAATCTATTGCTGTGTCAACCAATGCTTGAAGAAATTTTGAATTTTTGCGATCAAATGATAATCCTTTTGCAAAAGCAATAAGTGCATTAATATGCTGCTGCAAGCATCGGAAAGCCATCCCAAGTCGATAATATCCCTAAAACAATTAAATACTGAGCTTCAAAAAATAGCAGCAATTATATATGTTCATACATAAACAATGGGGCAATGGTGAAAGACTGTAAAGTGTGGAGGCTTAATCTCGAGTTGTTGCTGCCGCAACCTTCAAGTAAGCAATGAAAAAAGAAGAATGGGGCAAAAGTAAAAAAAAAACAAAAACACTTTAAACACATTTAAACTTATCTCAAAAAGTTTGTCCATACTTAACACAGTTGCTAAAAATTTTGATGGTACCAGTATATACAGTATTTGTGGCAAATTAATAACACTAAACTCATTATTCGACTTCATTGCAACCCACAAAATACACTATTTTTTATACTGTATGCCACTAAGCACTGCTTTGCTTAGTCTAGACATCTTTAACAGTTTGATGCTCATAAAATGGGCATAAAAAATTTGTATGTAGTTTAAATGAATTCTTATACTTTTGACTTACAAAATATGAAAAATTATCTCTTTATTATATTCAATAAGTTGCCTTGGTCATGGTTAAGAGACATTATTCAAAATGGGTTTTTCTGGTCTTCACGTCAAGTCGCCACCTACCAGTCTAATACACTCGATAAAGGCTTCACACCACCACATTGTCCCTTTCATTGTTGAATGTCAAGCAGGAAAGTTGTGGATACCAATTTCTATAGTTTTTTTGTTTAATCTGACACTTCCAACCAGAAATCAAATTCCACTCTACTACTTCAGAGGCAGATAGTTTATCTACTTGACCACAGATCACTTGAATTTTATGTAGTAACTTTCAATGTTTTGCATTTCAAATGACCAACGTTTAGTTTACGAAATTTATAAAACAAATTTGTTTCCGGTTAGTTGACTCAAACACTTTACACTGACGCAGGGTTCCCACTAAACCAAGTTTGGTTAGTGAAGCAATGATTTGTTGGAATATGGGCAAATAACTTTTAGTAATATTGAAAGTGATCAACATAGCTCTAGAAAAATCAACGAATTTATGTGAATGAGAACATTTAGTATACTTTACCAAATTGATACAAAATTTAGGGCACATAAACATCTTTTTACAGCTTTGTGAAAATTTGGGCACTCACCAATTAGTCAAAAAGTTATCAAGAGAACACTTGATCAGTTAGGCAGTATCAAACACATTGAAAACAATGATAGAAACAAAGAAAATTTATAGAGATTATTCAATGTATATTTTGTCGCTATAATGTTGAACTGTCGTAAGGGGTCCACGACAACTGACCGCGAACAAACTGACAGCGAACAACACCGATTGGCTGAGAAGGGCGATCCTAAATACATTTTTACTATCCCCAGAGCCATCTTGTCCAAACCCTCACTTTGTGACGAAATGACTGCGATGAAATCATGTAACGAAATCATTGCTTCGCGGTCAGTTTGTTCACGGTCAGTTTGTCGCGGTCAGTTGACTTGGCTCGGTCGTAAGTGCAAAAAGCTACTTTGTCAAAAAATCAAAAAATAAGTTTTTTAGTCTACTTTTTTGGTTAACGCTTATCTTATCATTATTATTGTCCAAAACATGACATGACATTGGTAATACAAAGTACTGTAATCACCCCTTGAACTTTTAAAATCATTTTTTGATCTTTTAGTTTTTGAACAATGTGCTTAATTATTATTTTATGCTCTTACGACAGTTTGTACTTTAGCAATGTTTCATTAAATTATAAGCACTTTCAAAGCACAAAAAGATGATAAATACTAAGTGAGTACCAAATAGAGAGAGCTTAAGTATTGCTCAAATTGATTATAGGGGCAAATCTATTAAGATGGCATATGAACAAACAAATTTCAACATTTTTTGTTATTTTATAAGTACGGTGCAGTGTGAGTTGAATTTGGGTTGTTCTTTTGCATAAACCCTATAAATCAATATCACTCCCTCTCCCAAAGTAAGTTTAGATGAATCTACACCAACTACATTAGTTCAAACAAGCAATTCAGGGTGGAAACAGAAAAGTTAAGAGTTACTATTCGAGGGGTGTATGAAAAGTTTTAAGCATCAGAAAAACTAAAAGGAATATGAGATTTATAATCATTTATTTTTTAACATAGTCCCCTTCAAGGGCTGAAAACTTGCTCCCATGGTGCTGAAGCGCTTTTATCCCCATGTAGAACAACTCCTTTGCTTGAGACTCAAAAAACTCCTTGACTGCAATTATGATGTCATCGCTGGCAAAATAGCAAACAGTCAAGGCTTTTTTCATTTGTGGGAAAAGATGAAAGTCGGAGGGGGCCAGGTCTGGCAAATAAGGTGAATGGGGGCAAGTTCAAATCCGCAATCAGAATTGTTGACATGGAAAACCACGGAGGTGTGAGCTGGTGCATTGTCTTGGTGGAAGAGAATTCCTCTTGTGAGGTTCCTTGGCCTTTTTTCTTTGATTGCTTCCCTTAGATGCTTCAGTTGTCCAGAATAATGGTGACCAATCACTGTGTGGCTCTTCTGAAGGTATTCAATCAGTATGATACCCTGGTAATTTAGTTTTTTGATACTTAAAACTTTTCATACACCCCTCGTACTTGACAAGTGGGAGTGGAGTGTTGGGGATCACTGTTGTCTGTTTATTTTAATTTTCTAGAGCTAGTATATACCTTGGTTTCCACTTAACTGATCAATGACATGAAAAGTTGTGATGCTGAACTCCACAAGTTGCAAAAACCAGGACCATGATAACTACCAGTATTCAGTATTTAATAACATGAGTTACCAGTACTAGGTAACAGAGTTGTAAGCAGGCAAACTGGTTCAGATCCAAACCCTATATTATGAACTCGAGCCCAGGCCTGAAAAATTATCAAAAATCCAAACCAGGTCATAAAAAGCGAGAAAATTTTATTACGTCGAAAAACATATGTCACATACGATTAATTTCTCCTTTCCAATAAAAGAGTTTTAGTTAGCAAGCTGTAACCAAATATAACAACTTATAGATTTATGGTGATGCAATAATAATAATTGTGCTATAGTAATCGCATTGATGCCAAAATGAAGTCATTTTTGAATTGCGTTTTAAAGTTATTTTGATTGTTTTTATTACGTAAAACACAAAGTTCATATCAAAAATCTTGACCTGATAAACAATTCTGCTCATTAAACCGAAATTTCAATACTATGGCATTAAAATATTTTCTAATTTTACCTCGAACTAATATATATTGCCAATAGACTATGGGATGACCATGCACTTTTGTATAGCTTTAAAGTTGTGAATAGAACTAAAAACGAAACTCAAAATCAAAAAAAAATTGTTAGGTGTATATCCTATAAGGGAGAGGTTGACAGTTTTCACCTCATCACCTATATCATATGCTGGATTAGTAGTCCACCTTCAAACTAGAGTAACAAAGGTTTAGAAGTAGCATTTTCAGCATGGTTTTATGTAGGCTACTTAAATTTTCAGAACTTAATATTTCCTACTGTTTCAAGTCTTTTGTGAATTCTAACATTCCACTTCCAGTCAAATTAATTCCAACTCTGTAACGTGCTTTTTTTGATACTTACAATCCAGTAATTGGTAAGAATTTAAAGCTTGTAAAGAATACTTGGCAAACTATTGTAAGTGGCACTTACTGCCAGACTACAGTTTGCCAAAATGCTAAATCAGTAAGACTCAATATAATATTTGATACGTTAGTTTAACATATTCAAAATCTTGAAATCTAGAGTAGCTAGAGAAAGCAAAGTTGGATCAAAATAACCAAACCAGCTTTGGTTGGACAGTTGGATAAAACAAACATTTTGAAAAATTTGCTGTTAGGACAGTTTGACATAATAGAGACAATTTAGGAATGTTTGAAACAGTAGGTATTTGTGGTGCATCGTTCTTTACTGTACAATGAATAACAGGGCTGCTGACAGAACCAGGTGTTGTGTACTATAGATGATAGCCTATATTGACATGCAAAAACAACAAAGATATAAATGATCACTAATCATGCAAAACGCAACTTGCTTTCAAATCCAGGAAAGCCTGTACTGATAAGAGCAATTACGCATATGTCATAATCAAACAATACCACAAAGCAAATCAAACACAGACCTAACTACTGTGAAACCTTACCACTACATAACCAGGATCAATGCGAATTGCATTTTGTGCATCCTTTAAAGCATTAGTGTAATCTTGCAAGTAAAATTTAACCACTGAGCGGTTTCCATAAAGTGATGGATTGTTTTCATTCAACTGAATTGCCTTGGTGTAGAGTTTGTCTGCATTTGAATAATCACCATTTGTGCAAGCAGCTTCAGCTGATTGCAAGATATTAAGAAGCAACGGCTTGGTATTTTCGACCTTCAAACTCATGTTACCCTACATACTGCATGCTATACAGTGCAGGTAATGCATCATTGTGGGACATGGGTAGTGCAGCTAATCAATATACTGTACAGTTTATCACTGCAGACTGCAACCAGCCCCATACTGTCTTTGTACCATACTAGGCCTATTGGCATGGTCCTACGCACGTCTCACAGTGCTCAGTAGGCTATTGAAACATTTTATACACCAGTTAATAAAACTGCTGGTTACCTGTTACTGCTTACTGGTACTTGACCAATACAAAACACAATTTTGTTTTTATTGTAGAGCATATTTATCCTTCTGTCATTGGACAGCTCCAGACATTAACTATTCAACAATCCCCACTCTTTTCGTAGCAATGACTACCGCTACTTTGCACTTACAGGAATCACAGATCAGGACCTGCTTAGGACAGTACAAGTTTATACAGTACTGATCCAATCTGCAATATTCCTATGGATATCTTCGAATTCTTGCCCATTGAATTTGCTGCTTGTTCGAAGCTACCAAGCTGAGATAATCATCATAAAGCGTTTTATCTAAGGACACAACAACAGACGTTACCAGAGTGTACGAGTAGATTCAGGGGCACACCCAGAAATTTTTAAAGGGATGGTGGGGTTAATTTTTCAAAAAGCAACCAGTACCCAATTGTAGTTAATTTAGCTATAGTTAAACAGGGTTTCACGGTAACAATTGCATCGTTACAACGTTTGTTTATTTAAAAACATTGTAATAACGATGTTGAAAGTTGTTGGTCATAAAGATTGCATGCAAGATAACAATTTACCGCTATGGGGGTCTAGGGGCAAAGCCCCCAGCCGCTGGGCAAGTCTTGCAATTTCTTAGAAAAAACTAGCCATTTTATCGCCATTTGGATGATGTTTTGCATGTTTTTAGAGTAAATAGAATAGACTAAATTACTAAGATGGGGGCCTAGAGGCGAAGCCCCCAGCCACTGGGTAATTCTTGCAATTTTTCAGACAAAAAAGCCATTTTAATGCCATTTGGATGAAGTTTTGAACATTTTTAGAGGAATCACAAAAAGCTAAATTACTAGGCTTTGGAAGAGTTTGAAAAAATTTATTTTGCCCAGTCCAATCAGTCCCCACACACTTACTGGTCAAGTCCAAAATATGTGTAAATGCTGAAAGATCGCAAATTTGGCTTAAATTTTTAAATCAATATGTTTTCAAATTCAAAAAGCTTGTTATTGGCACAGAATTTCTAAATAGCTTTCATTGGCGTCGGAGCTATAATTTCCACTCTTTGAGTAATGGGTAGTTTTAAAAAAAGTCGTTTTAGAGTCAACGTTTTCATCCAGCTCTCTTCATGAATCTACATTAAAATGAAGAAAAACTAAAATGTGATGGTATCGTTGTATAACTGTTATATATAAATTGATTACACTGAAATAGACAATGTGTTGTTATAATGACGTATGATGCTGCAAAATCATCTAAAACTCAATAAGGTTAATGCAATAATATAGAAAAAATCATTGGAAATAATACCGGTAGCTCTGACGATATTAAAAGCTGCTTTTAAATTCCTGAATGCATTTGCAAAATAAAAATCTTGACGTTGGAATGTAATTTTGTTGTAGTTTTCATCTTAAAACAGCGGATTTGTTTGCTTTCTTTTTTTTTTGCAAAAGTGCATTTGGCTTAGTATATAGTTTTTTTTTTACACAAGGGCGACTTTTTTCACTACCGTAAATGGTGTCTGTCTTTTTTTAGTGTCAAGCTCTGTTTTGCTTCAAAGTTTAGGGTAGGGTATTGGCAGTACTTAAATTGTAGGGGGGAAGCGTCCATTGAGCGTCCCCCCATCGAGATTTAGGTGTCCCCCCATCGAGAGTTGAGCGCTGGTTGATGAGAGGAAAAAGACCTACAAAGTCTGGTCGAATACAGCACCAAATTCTGCGGTAATAGTGATGCAGAACAAAAATCACTTTTACTGCTTGCAAAGACCTTTTTTTTTTGGAGATCACCTGTATTTGGCCAGAAAACCCCCTTAAATTTTTGATTTTGGCCAGAAAAAGCCATTGAAGTTCGACGAAGACTTTTTTTTTTCGGAGATCACCTAATTTTCACTGAAAAATCGTCTCAATCCAATTCAAGACGAATGAAAATTTGGGTTAAGTTCGTTTACAGTCGGATCAAACTTCCAAAACAGCCCACTGCTTTGCGAAACCCTGGCTACACGCCTGATCTTCAACTAAGGTTCAGTCAAGGCTGCAAAAGCGTCCCCTCATGCAAAATTTTACAATTTAAGTAGGCTACTGGGTACTGGTATAATATTATCGATGATCATTCAAAGGTTATAACAAATATAAATAGTCACATCCGTCTTGTTGTTGAAACACTGTAAAAGCAATACTGAGGTTAAAACAAATGCAAAAATCTCAATTGCTTGGTAAACATCTTGCAGGATCAAATTAGTAATTACTGCCCTAAAACAACATCATACTGTAAGTGATTATCAACAACTTACCGATAAGTGACTAGGCTATTTAGTGAAAAGTAAATATGGCAAAGTGTAACAAACTGCGTTATGTCAACAAAATGATGTTGTTTTTTGAGTTCCAAAGGGGGCGGGGGGGGGGCGGGGTTTGACTTCCGAACCCCTACCACCCTGGGTGCACCACTGGGTAGATTGAACCAAAATCATGTGATCAGATCAAGGTCATGGTAGTAACGACACCTTTACCCTCTTGCTGCCTGGCCACGCTGCCGACAAATGCTAAATGAGGCAGAGCACTAACTCAGAACTGGAATAGAGGCCTACTTAATGAATATCGTCAGCCTAATGGTATGTGGTATACCGGTACCAGTATATCCTCAGACCGTGAAGTTACCAGTACCGTTAAATTTTAGGCCTATGATTTGAAGGATAAACCTAGGCTACCAGTAAACCATGGTGTCTAACAGACCTAGGTTGGCTACAATGAGACTGAATTCAACAGCTGAGGTAAAGAGTGGCTGACTCCCTACCTAATCTAATACTGTGATCTCAATTTACACGCCTACGCTGCATCTGCACTGCACTGCAAAACTACTGGAATTTAGCACACGGCGCGGCGGTGTTGGTCGAACCGCGTACGCTGCGCGGCTACCATCTCTGATGCAGTAGCCTAATGCCGGCGTTGCTTTTGGCACAGTATACTAACATATACAGTAGGTTCACTTCAAGCAAATTGCATTGTTAAAATGTCTAGCATTTTTTGCATGTGTTGCATCATAAGGACTTTTTTGGGCGGGTCACGTCAAAGTCACTTTAACTAACTTATAAGTTGAGCCAGAGGTGGAGTCGAGGACACAAGGCTCGAGGCCAAGGCCAAGGACACAAAAAAAATCCGAGGCCAAGGCCAAGGACAGCCTTTCCGAGGACAGACTCTCTCGAGGCCAAGGACAGGAATGCTCGAGGCCAAGGCCAGGGACCAAGGAACACAGCCGCAAGTGTTCTCCAAAAAAAAGGTCTTCGAAAAAGTTTTTCAGGCAATCTCCAATTTATAGGCGTAGCCAGAATTTTTGACTGGGGAGGCCTAAACCACAAATCACATGCAATGACGTCATCAAAAATTTGCCTGTTGGCACTTAACCAGGATTTTGCAAAGGGAGAGGGCTTAAACTAATATAGTTGAAAAGTGCAAATACGTAACTTTGGAGACGTTATGAGAAAGCCAGTGTAACTCAAACGAATCACAGATGGGGGTCTAGGGGCCCCGCCCCCAGCTGTTGGGCGATTTTTTGTAATTTTTTGGAAAAAAAAGCTGTTTTAATGCCATTGAATTACATTTCACACATGGTTAGAGCAATTTGAAAGCACTAGATTTTTGACATTCGAAAGCCAATTGAAAAAAATAAATTGTTTAATCCTCCTTCTGGTTGCAATTTAAGTCCAAAACACGTTTAACATTTTGCATTTTGGTGTTAAAGTTTAATTGTACGTGATTTGGTCCAGGTAGGGGGAAGTAAGGTGCATTGTCTCGTGCCACATTTTAGCAGTAAATGAAAACCCCCTCGAAGATTTTCCTTAGAGATTTTTGTTTTGTCATGAAAATAACCAGTTACAGAAGTGCATGTTAGGCCAGGGGGCCCAGGCTCCCTCAACTGAAGCTCAACGATTTGTTCAATCAGCATTTTTCGTGGTTAATTTTTTAAAAAAGTATTTTGTGCGTAAAAACTGGCGAGGAGGAGGTGAATTACTGAATTGTTATTGAAAAATAGTACAATAGATGGTTACGCTTAGTAACCATGTTATTGCCAGGCCGGATTTACATCGCACTGGGCCCCTGGCACTTTGGAGATTTTTGCAACATCTTTCCACCAAATGTGGGTGAAGACCATAAAAAGTCTTAAGATTTGAGCGCAGCGCCGTTAGATGGTACTGCGCCATATTGTGGTAAATCTGGCCTTGGTTAATGCTTTACGTTCATAAAAAGGCTAGATGTGATCCTGAAATAGCACCTTTTAGGACAAAAACTATCCATTTCTTCCAGGTTTACGTATAAATTGGCTGGCAAAAATTGATTTGAGGGGTCCCGGGGCCCCTGGTCTTCAATACTGTAGTTCGCTACTGGTGTAAGCGAAAAATGCTAAAAAGAAACTGAAAAAGCAATAGGATTTTTTGTCACATTTTTGTCATTGGTGAAATTTCAATTGGGGGGGGAGGCCCGCTTGGCTAAGCCTATGCTCCAATTGTGGAAAACAAAAAAAGTATTCGCAAATTTTCCGCGAGGTTTCTGGCGTTTTCCAACAAAATTTCAACGGCTCAAAAAATAGTGCTGTCCTCGAGAAATTTTCGAGGACCTAAGGCTTCGAGGCCAAGGCCAAGGACTTGAGGCTTCGAGGCCAAGGCCAAAGACTTCAAAATGTGTCCTCGAGGCCAAGGAGGTCCTCGAGGACTCCACCTCTGAGTTGAGCAGATCATTTGTTCCATTGTTAAGCGTTCATGCAGGCAAAACTGTGTCCAAAATTTCTCGCACCTCCTATTTTTTATAACAGAAAATGGCTGACAAGTGTTACAAAAAATTGAATTTTTCGAAACATAATCTTTTTTCAAAATTCAAATTGATTATAAAAGTTAACGATGTTTTCCATGGAATTATCAAGTTTTTGAACGAATAAAACTAAGTTTTGCAGAAAATTTTTGACTTTGAAAAGGGCAAAAGTGCAAATTTTTGCGATGTCCTATGTTTTGCATGCCAAAAAATTTGGAAATAATGTATAATGCTAGCATAAATTAAAAATTACTTGATGTTTTTTCAAAATTTAAACTGATTTCCAAAATTAACGGTGTTTTCTGTTCAAACATCCCAGTTTCATTGGAAATTTTAATAAATTAGCCTAAATTAAATTTGGGTGACGAAAACGGCAAAAATTACTTATAACTCGGGACATTTTTTTATTCTGAAAAGTTTGACGTCCTTCGTGGTCGACTCCTGAAAATCAGAACAACTTCCACTGACAGTTAGGTGGCCAGACCAAACACCAATTTCTGCTGGGTTAAGCCCCCAGCCGCCGGAGGCACGGGGATCTTGGCGCGAAGCCCCCAGCGCTCAAAAATTTTGCATTTTTTGCAAAAATAACTTCATTTGAGGGCTATTTTGATTAAAAATAATGCTTTTAAAACGTGGCTTAGAAATTGGCAGTGCAAACAGGATTAAACTGGTGGCATAAATGGGATATTTGGGAGGTGGCTAATGGTAAAATGATAGTTCTCTAGTTTAGATGCTGGTAAATTATAAAATCAAATAGTTCTATAAAACTCACACTGAGTAATCTATTTCGTATACAGTTTATAGAGAAAAATAATTGGGGGGGGGGCTAATGAAAAGAGATTTGAGAGAAATGATTGGTAATTAACTAATACTGAATAGCCCCCCTCCCCCCCTATTCCGTAGTTTATAGAATATTTGTTGATGACACCTATGTTTAGCATTTTTACACTTGCGATCAAATTTGATTGCTTATTTCTCACCATTTTTCTAAGTTTTCAATTATTTGTTAGTTTTATTTTTGACAAATTAGCCCCCCCCCCTGAACATATGTTCAAAAGATGTTTTAAATCACTATTTAGTCCACTACAGTGCACAAAACAGTCTCAAAAGTGCTAAAAACGTATTGTTTTTTCCCATTCTGCATTTTGGCCGACATGCCAATGGGGGGGGGGGGGGGGGGGCTAGAGCCCTCTTTCCACCTGGCTACGCTACTGGTTGACTCAGGTTGATTTCCGGTCGGGTCAAACCAAAGATTATAAACGGTTTTTCTGATTGACATTAAGTGATAAAAAAGGACAGTGTGAAGCCTCCAAGGCAATTAAATTATGTAAAAATACTTTTGCGGGGCTGAGCCAGTGGCGCATCCAGAAAATTTTGGTGGGGGGGGATTTGAAGCCAAAACCTCAAAAATTCAGATGTCTTCACCAAAATTGAGACTGATTTTTCGGCCGGAATCGGAAATTCAAACGTTTTTTTCGCCCAAAATCAGGTGGTCTCCAAAAAAAAAGGTCTTCACCAAAATTGAGAGTGATTTTTCGGCCGAAATCGGAAATTCAAACGTTTTTTTCGCCCAAAATCAGGTGGTCTCCAAAAAAAAAAAAAAAAAAAAAAAAAAAGGTCTTAACCAAAATTGAGACTGATTTTTCGGCCGGGTTCGTTACGTTTAGGTCGGTGGGGGGGGGATGCATCCCGAAATGGAGCCGAATTATTCAAAATCAGGGCTGATTTTTCGGCCAAAATCGTAACTTTTAGGCTGGTGGGGGGGATGCATCCCCCCCATCCCCCCCCCCTAAATCCGCCACTGGGCTGAGCACCACCTAACTGAATTACGGATAGGTGGAGGGAGCCCCATCTGGTTAATCGGTCCAGTTGGTTTCAAAATCTCTGGCCTGGTTCCACCTTTTTGGCTTTTATCATTCAAACACTAATTTAACAGCAACGTTAACCATAATTAACCTGACAATCTGACTTATCAAATCAATTCAATCCTTTTCCGTGATATAATTTTTTAATGCTTCAATCAGAGGTAAAGTAAACAAAATAAACTAAAAATGGGTCTACATAACTGTACAAAAATTAGAGTGAATTTACTGCCACCGCTGGGGCATTTCTTCAAAAGAGAAAAGTAAAAGAGTGGGGAAAAGAGTAATATAAAAGTAAAGAACAAAGTAGCAGTGTTGTTCCAATGGTAGGCCTAATTAAAAAAAAAAACAACCGTAAATTGTGCGAACTACAAGTAACAAACAAAAATCTCAATGATTTGATTGTCTTTCTCTTCCACATACAGTTTGAACAAATTTAAAGCTAATAAAAACCTTAGGAAGTAAACGCGAAAGCAAAATTAAAACAAATTTTTCCAGTTATTTGGTCAAGCGGTAGCTGAACGGATTCATCTTTGGAGCGGGAGGTCTGGAGTTCAAATCTCGGGCCGGTTAAATCGGACACAGTGTTGCCAACGGCTTGTCACCACAGCAACATTTTTTCCAAAGCTGTGCTGCCAGGGCGCAATGATGCGGAGATGGGCCCTGCAAACTCGTTACACGCTTCGGCGTAATACAACGAGTATAATGAAAGATTTGGTTTGATTTGATTTTAAATAAGAATTCTAGTTCGGTGCTGAATAAGCAGTGTGACTATCGGTAGTTTACTCCTAGTACGGCTATCTAAGTTATCCACGCTAACTGTGAGTTAAGTTATTGAAGTTACCAGGCTAACTGTGTGTTAGCCTGGCTTGTTTGTATATTTTACTGATTTTAGTGTAACTCAAAGTATTTTCCTATTTTTTCATAAATTTTAAAAAATTTACCGTCGCACTATTGTGCTGGACCGGTGCATCATTAGTATTAGGCCTATTATATTATTTAGCTCCGCCTTACCAACGTTTACAGAAGCTTACAACCTAACGAACCCTGAATTTATAGAACTCGGTTTTTAACCAATTTTGTATTAAACTAAAAAAGCAGTTTTTATCCAAATATAGTTAATAAGTAGGCTACGATTGTGGTCTTCGATATAGCCTACTCTACATCCTGTTATTATCACCACCAGAAACTACATAATCTTTACTCCAAACATTGTAAAGACAATGAAGTTTTTAATATGCACAGAGCTGGACAGCGCTGTTTCGAGCTTTTAGCTCTCATCGGCAGCCCTCAGCTTCTCTAACAAAGTTATTCCCCAGCTGGACAAGACTCTTGGCCGAACTGGACAAACCTTAAGGGCTTGCACTGCGGCAGAGGCTTTGTAGGGAATAAACGATTTTTCACTTGTGGTACTTTTAAAAAAACAAGTGAAAAAATCGCTGAATCCTTGTAGTAAGGACAGCCATAGGCTATCCCTACTACAAGGGTTCCCCTTGTGTGACCACGGAAATCATAACCGACAAGTTTGACGTCCTTATGATTTCCCAGGAGTCGACCACGAAGGACGTCGACCACGAAGGACGTCAAACTTGTCTGTAGTCGTTATGATTTCCCAGGAGTCGACCACGAAGGACGTCAAACTTGTCGGTAATGAAGTTTTTATTGTGTCACTGTGCTTTTGCTGATCAGCTGATGAAAAGACAGCCGAAAACATCGCTATCAGACAGAAAATTTCTGTTCAAAGACGAAGTTTGATTGCAAAATTGGTGTATTTTGCTTGCACAGACTTTTGTAGACTTATAGTGTGTGATTCAGTCAGTAGCGTAGCCAGGGGGGGGGGGGGCGGGGGGGGCTCGAGCACCCCCCCATTGGCTTGTGAAGTATGCAAAATCGCATGTTTTTAATGCTTTTGAGGCCGATTTTCTGTTAAAAATTGAAAATAGCCCCCCCCCCATAGGAAAACAGCCCCCCCTGAAACGTTTGAGTTTTCGAAATTGGACGAAAAACCAGTCTTAATTTCGGTGAAGATTTTTTTTTTTTTTTTTTTTGGAGAGCACCTAATTTTGGGCGGAAAAAACCTTTGAAATTCGGATTTCGGCCGAAAAATCACTCTGAATTTTTTTTTTTTTTGGAGACCACCTAATTTTGGGCGGAAAAAACCATTGAATTTCCGAGGGTTCCGAGAAATTTCGTCTCAATTTTCGGACAAACTGTGTGAAACTGATTCAAGATCAATGAAAATTCGAGTCAAGGTCGTTTGCACACTTCTCACTCTTTCAAAATAGCCCCCCCCCCTTTTCCAAATCCTGGCTACGCGCCTGGATTCAGTTGAGCTAACACTACGTAAAATTGTCAAGATCAATAATGAAGGAGTGTTTTTGTTTGCATTTCTGACGGTAGATTAGATACTACTTTTTATATATAGATGCGCTAGGCTGCTTGCTCGTTAGACAAATTAGCTATCACAAATTTTATGCTAAATGATAGGCCTACTACTTCTTAACTTATTTGTTCTAACTCAAAGAAAACATCGTTAATTTTGGAAATCAGTTTAAATTTTGAGAAAACAACAAGTATTTTTTAGTTTATGAAACTTTTACATAATGTTTCCAAAATTTTTTGCAATGTTTTTCCATGCTAAGCATAGGATATCGCAAAAATTTGCACTTTTGCCAAAAGTTTATGCTAAACTTAGTTTTTTTCGTTTGAAATTTTGATAATTCCATGGAAAACATCGTTAAATTTTATAATCATTTTGAAGTTTGAAAAAAGGTTAGGTATGTTTTGAGAAATTCAATTTTTTGTAACACTTGTCGGCCATTTTCCTGTATAAAAGATAAGGAGGTGCGAGAAATTTTGGACACATTTTTGTCTCCGTCGTTTTCGCGCCAAATCTGTCCGCTCAACTTATACAAAGTGACTTGGGGTCACGTCACTACATGGTGAAAAAAGAAGTTTCCAATTTTTTTCTGTTATTTTAATGTTGAATAAACTTATTTTTTTAAAAACTTCCGGGTTTTTTATTTGAATTAATAGACTTTGGGATTGAGGAAAGCGCAGTGGGTGAGCGAGCTGTTACATTTATGCTTTCTCAATTCTTACAATTCGGCACGAAGCATGCTCGAAGATGTCGGAAGCCCTCTATGACGTCATAATGCTTGTTAGAAACATGCTAATTTCAAGTGTTTTAGAGCAATCATTGATCTTGAATCAAAGCAAGATCGGCTGCTTAAGGTTTTTTATCGAAGTAGAGGATGGACGAGACGCTTTTGCGACGTCATAATGCATATTCATATTGTTAAATTTCCTATTCATGCTTGCTATTGGACAGCCTGATTTAGCTTAATGCCAATAATGAATAAATGTAAAATAGCCAAAAAAAAAAATTGGATCGAGTGAAGGATGTAGTCGGGAGATTACTATGACATCACAACGCTGTCACAAATTTGCCAATTGTCAATTGATTTGACTGCAACATTATCGATCGTGTAGTGCAAGGATTTGGTTGCAGCTAGGTTTTATAGGGAGTAAAAAGGGTGGTGATCGACGCTCTCGTGTGTGACGTCATAATCCATTTAAGTTTTGCTTCAGTTTTCTGTTCAAGCTTGCTGTAGAACAGTTGCACTTAAAGCTAATATAAGCATTAAATAAATTCAAGATAGTAATTATCATAGGAGGCAAGTTATTGCAAAACGTTAGCTTCGTTAAACACTAGTTCGTTAACAAACTTCACGCCTCCGTTAACGTTAACCCGTTATTTTCAGCTTTAATTAACGGAAGTTAACAAAGTCCGTTGATTCGTTAACGTTTTGCGAGTAATTTACATATTTTCTTATTCACTCGCTTCTAGAGCATGTATTGACGCTGTTGAGCAGATTGTAAGGAAATGTTTTTGTGTGTTGGAAGTTACTTTTTACAGTTTAATCTAATTTCGAGATAGAAATAAGTTCAAATGCACTTACGAAGTTGCGATCGGAAAATCTTTGAAAATTTTGATCAGCGATAATTAATAGACCTATGAGGCTGCAGCTTATTATTTGCCACAAAAAGAGCTCCTTTCTTCGCTCTCTTCTATAAAACTCGTGCTTATACGCAACAAGCGTTATCAGTGCAAATTGGTTTGTACCAGAACGATGAATGAATGGTGCAAGATATTGATGATAAAAACGTTAACGGAAGTTAACAGAACTTAACGGAAGTTAATTTAGTTCGTTAACAGAACTTAACGGAAGTTAATCGAACTTAACGAAAGTTAAATTAGTCCGTTAACATGAAAAAACTTTTTAACGGATTAACGAGTTAATGAAAAAGTTAGCTTCGTTATTAACGGATTAACAATTAACGGACTAGTGCCCACCTATGGTAATCATAATATGTGGTCGGTAGACTACTATGACGTCATAAAGCTGTTACAAATTTGTGAGTTTCAACTGGTTTGACTGCAGTTATCCATCATAAATCATAACAAGGTTTTGTTTGAAGGTTGCAGCTGATTTCATATCGAGTAAAAGAGGTCAAAATCAATGTGTTCGTGTGTGATGTCATAATGCATTTACGTTTGATCATTTTTTTGTATACAGCTTAATCATAACCAGTAATGGGCACAACGGGGCGGTTCACCAGCGGCGCTATTAGCGCGGCTACTTTTTTGGTAGCGGTAACACCAGCGAAAAAAGGCAGCGCCGCTGTTTTTCAGTCAAAAAAGCGGCAGCGCTTCAGCGCTTTTTTTAAGCAAATTTTCTACCGCTACTGCTAATAAACTACTTTCAACCTTTTTTCGATTTAAATTTTTACACAATACCATTTGGAGTCTTTACATTTTTTTTTCACTCTGCTCTTGCTAAAAGAGTATTTTAGTTTAGTAGAACAAGCAATGCTATCTTTGTGACGTTTTGTTGTTGTTATATATAACAGACATACATACTGTATATAAATTTAGTCTGGTCGAGCACTCTCGCTGGGTACGAAAGTTACCACAAGTGATAATTTTCGTGCTGGCTTTAAGATTCTGTCTTTCATCTAACTGGTATACTCTGTGGTCGCTGCTAATAAGCAGACAAATCCCGAAACGGTTGGCCGTCTACTCATTAAGTATTTTATGGATATGAGGCGGGTATTGATCGATTGCTAGTGACGTCATCGCGCTTCAAGCTAAACCGATGGACGTCAAAATCGCGGATCGGCGCTATGCAGATGCATGCAAAAATAATGATGGTAAAGAAACAGTGCGTATTTTCAGGCTCTAAATCAATTGATTCTTTGTAACATCAGAGATGAATGCTAGCTAAAATCCTTAAGGAACTGAAAAAGGTTTTACTTGGTAAGAATTCAGTTTTTGTTCGCTTTTTTGGTGACGTAAATTCGGCCTGCTGTCAAGAAACCCACGAAAAACATGTAATAACAGATGGTGGTAGTTAGCTTCGGTTATTAAATGCAAGATTTCTACTGACGGCGCTGAAACAGAACAGTTGCATATCCTTCATTCGTGACAAATTAGCGCATTTTTAAACTTTTGTAATTTCCTAAGTTTATTTTGCAAAATCTATAGCGATTTTTTGCATTTGATGTTGTCACTAGCGGCTGACCGATATGTTTGCTTGGAGTTAAACGCAGAAGCAGTTGTTTTCATTGAATTATTTCGTAGAGATATCATTTAAATTTGAAACCAATGGTTAAAGTGGCCTCAGTGTAATGTTGATCGAGTCTTAATTTGCATCTATTTCGACTCGAAGTTGTGGTGTTAAATATTATTCATAAATAGCGCCTAAATTAAACGTTAGTCTGCCACGTGGTATTGCTGTGACATAAAAATTTTATGTGTTTTAGGATATGGCCGAATTTACGTCGTGAACCCAAGCTAAAAACCGGGCAAAGTCGACAATAGCAGGCATAATGGACGATGAGATTTCACGAAAGGCATAACTTCTAGACCTACTGAGGCGCTAAGTTACGTAAGCTGCTTAAGTTGCCCTTGGTAACTTTCAAGTAAGGCTAGGCCATCTAAAAATGTTTTAAATTTACAATTAAATTATTTGAATACGCTCACTTAAGGAATTAAACGTTGATCTACGGTAACGTCCAATGCTTTGTAATGGCATTTTGATGTCCGACGGTTTTGGCGGGAAAAAGCTATGACGTAGCTGCAATCAGGGCCTCCGAGAGGGGGGAGTAGGGGGGAACAATGACCCCGAGGCCCATGGACTTTAGGGGGCGCATGGGCTTCAGAAGAATCACATGGGAGGCCTGAGGACCATGAAATCAACATGTGAGGCCTGAAGACCTTTTTTGTTTTGAGATCACCTAATTTCGGCCGGAAAAACTGTTAGAATTTCGGTGAAGACCTTTTTTTCGGAGATCACCTGATTTCGGCCGGAAAACCCGCTAGAATTCCGGTGAAGACCTTTTTTTTTTTTTTTTGTGGAGATCACCTAATTTCGGCCGGAATTAGAATTTTGGTGAAGACCTTTTCTAAGCGGCATTTTCTCAGTCTGTTTCGGAGTTCACACAACCGGAAATCCGCTATATTTGAGCCATAATGATTGGTACAAGTTATGAAATTAATTTTTCGTTTTTTTTCGTCTCGTATTGTACTTTTGTGATTAACTAGCGGATTCGCAAATTAGCGTAAGCTTTCGCTAACGAAAAATTTGTGTTATCGGATTAGCGTTAGCGGAGCTAATTTCTAAATGCTCACTTACCATCTGAAATGATTTTCTCAAATGCAAAGTATTCTGTTCCGGTATTATAAAGAGTTCAAGAGTTTTGATAGGTAGCCTATATATGATGCTATAGTGACATCTTGCTCCAGATAACCTCCCAATATTATTTCATTACAATATAGGCTAATAACAACAACTTCAAATCTGCTAATTCATCCTAAAGCACAGGGGTGCAAATGTTTGTTGAGCATTGCGGGGATGATTTGCAATTTTACCCCAATTTTGCTCTATTTTCAACATTGGGGGGGATGAACTTTGACCACGGTTTTTGTCAGATGAGCAAATTGAGTGAAGAGCAAAAAATAAAAAGGTCTTCACCAAAAATGGAACACTTTTTTCCCCGAATTTAAGTGGAGACCTGCGTTCAGATGCACACCAGGGTCAAATTATTGGGGGGGAAGCAGATGTAGATCATACTCAAATTATTGGGGGGGATACAGTCAAATTATTGGGAGAGATATATCCCCCCCGGGTTTCGGCACCCCTGCTAAAGCATAAATATCTGAAATAATAACCCTAATCCAATAATAAAAAAGTAATTAACATGCAATTTATTCTCTTCAAATCTTTGTCACATTACTGAGCTGTACAGCTTACTGCATTGTTGTTATCCTATAATACCTGATGCTGGAAAACATGCAATTTATCCTTCGCAGTTCTTTGTCACATTACAGGATTACAGTACTGAGTGTGAGTACAGTACAGTTTACCGCATTGTTATTATCCAAAACCTGATACTGGGTCACGGAGTGCCACTGGTGTCGATTTCGGGAAGGGGGGGTGGGGGAGGGGGCGGAACCTTCTCTGGTCTGACACTCAGTGCTGGGCACTGCAAGTTTTTTTTTAAGTCCGCAATTCCGCACCCAAATTTCAATTTTCTTAATCTGCAACCGCAAGTACGCAATTGCACGTTTAAAAGCTTAGACCGCCACCGCAAGTCCGCAACGACGTTTTAGGATTCTTGAATCCGCAAGTCCACAACTTCGTAATTCTTGAAGTCCGCAACCGCAAGTCCGCAACTTCGTACTATTTGAAGTCCGAGCAGCAAGTCCGTAACTTTTTATGAACCGAGTAAAAGAGTTTTGCAATCAACCATGTCTCAAACTGATCTGCTCAGACTTGATTAGCAAACATAAGTCAAAAGTTGTAACTTGTGGGAAGTATAGCAAACGTATGGTGGATACATTCCATTCAATAAAAAGAGTTGCACACAATCGTTGTTTGTAGTAAATGTACCTCAGCATGACTTGTTGTTAAGCTGCTTTTTTCGCATGGCAAACTTAACCTATTACTTTCAGGTCCAATTCAAAACAGATTTAAACGCTTGTACTTTTGGTTAAAGTTTTTTAGTGACTTGGCTATGGGGGTTATAGCCCCAAGCCCTCCTGGTTGCACTACTGCTTATACAGTTTAGGTGCCTAAACTGCATGGAAGCAAAATGCACAACCCACAGCCGAACCCTTTAAAATCCTGCAATGAAGCTAGGGATGCGAAGATTAAAAGCCATGGGATTACAGCGAGAAGCCATCAGAGAGCAAAGCACAATCCGCATTTCCGCTTACAACAAGATATTCTAAAAAAACAATTTTTTTCCAAGGCAGGAAAATGTAAATGCAGTAGAAGGCAAAAAAAAAACAAACATTCATATCACTAATCATAATCCTAAATTTTTAGTCTCTGGTTTCTATAAATACTGTAGGAACGAGATAACCACACGCTACCAGCAGTGCTGTCGCCAGAGCAAACGAAGTGAGGGGGCCCTAACCGAAAATGGGGGGCACTAAAATAGACTGAACTTTTGCACATAAATACTTATATTTTAAAGCTCCAATTTTGTATTCATTTTTGAAAAAAGAGACGTATAATCCCAGCAGCGTTTATTAGCTCGTTTCGTATGCGGCCCGTATAATCCCTTGAAAAATCTGTGTGCAGGAGTGAATGCGACCAGAAGCGCAACCAGGGTTTTGGTAAGAGAGAGGGGGCTGGAACCAAAAGTAGATGTTTTTTGCGCAAAAATTGTGTATTTTAGGTCCCGTGCTGAACAAACCGATGCAATTCAAGCGTGCCTCAGAGGGGGCTAAGCCCCCAGCCGCTGGGTGATTTTTGCAATTTTTTGGCAAAAATAGCGATTTTAACACCATTTAAATCACATTTCGCATATTTTTAAATCAAATGAATAATTACAGTAAATTGCTAAAATTCAGAAATCATTGAGAGATTTAAATTGTCTAGCCTCTTAAGCTCCCCAAATACTTCAGGTCAAGTCCAAAACACGCTTAAACTCTTATTTTTTTTTGCTTATGCTTTCTAAATGACTTGGCAAAACGGGTTGATGCCCCTTTAGGCCCTTCCCCCTGGTTGCGCGACTGACTGCAACCTAAAGTAAATCTTGAGTGTGCTCTAAAAACAAAAAAGTAGTTGGTAGCCAGCAATTTTGCAAAGAATCGAAAAAACTTCAAACGAGAATTATCTTTGAACATTATCATTCCTTTTTCCATTATTGCCTGTTGTCTTGTCGTTACGTGACGCTCCAACAAAGCATTCTGAGTAAACCGAAATGGGAGGGAGGCATAAGCAGTCGTTTGGGGGGGTACGGCGCCCCTGGCCCCACCCAAGTGACGGCACTAGATAGCTATCGGTACAAAAAATGATACACCAGAGGCTAATTTTGTGAACTCACAGTAAAAAACAACAAAACCATACTTTGAATTAGGGCTGCAAATTCGAACTTAAACTCAAAAAAAGTCGGTTGTTTTTGCCGAACTCAAAAAAACAGCATGTCAACAAAAAGAAAGCCATTAAGTCAAGAAGCAGACTTAGTATTTTTGTCAGCCTGAACCCAAAAAACTTGATATTTTGCCGAACTTGAACTTGAAAAAATCAAATTGAATTGTCATGTTTAACTGGGTAAAAGCATAAATATTTTACGAAAATAGAAAGAAATTTCAATATTTGTTTAAAACTTGCAGAATTGCGGATTAAAATTTAAAATAGTCCGCAACCGCAAGTCCGCAATTTAAACTGCCAAAGTCCGTAAGTTTTTTCGTTAGTCCACAAGTGTGGACTTGCGGATTTGCCCGGCTCTGCTGACACTGAAGGGCTAAAGCCTGAAGGGGGCAAAATATGTCTGGCTCCTCGGTTTTTTGGCAAGTAATACCCAGAGGTGTAAAGTAACGAAATACTTTTACTTGAGTAGATTACTCAAGTAGTAACGAAAAAAAGAAGGTGTAAAGTAACGAAAAAAAACTACTTGAGTAATCTACTCAAGTAGTTTTTTCCAGTAAAATTTTGTGAGAACTTGCCAAATGCAATATACAAATACAATACAAATGCAGTATACAAATACAAATGCAATATACAAATACTTGCCAAATACAAATGCAATGCTGCATTTGTGCTTTTTAGCCCAACCCTTTACTCTGGCAAACTTGCTCGTATTTGGAGTTGTACTGCAGGTTTTGATGTAATTACTTATGCGCTTGTAAATAAAAAAAATTTTTTTTTCCCATTGCTGTGCTTACCTGACTTTTTGGAGACTTTCATAGTTTTTTTTTTGCCTGATGAGACCCTCGAGCAAGGTCGAAACGCGTCGCAATAGCTCATTTGCAACTGTATAATCTATAAATTTGTACCAGTATAAACAATTTTTTCGTGTTTGTGATTGCATTAAAATATGGAACTGATTTTTGACAAACCCGATAATTTATCATTGACTGCCTTGTGAGCGACTACTTTGTGTAGGTCCCCTAAACTTTTGAGAATTTGGCAAGTTCTCAAGAAATTTTATTTGATCTTGTCTTTATAAGTCGCCCTGTTGTGTGGTCACATGCAATGCTGCATTTGTGCTTTTTAGCCCAACCCTTTACTCTGGCAAACTTGCCCGTATTTGGAGTTGTACTGCAGGTTTTGATGTAATTACTTATGCGCTTGTAAATAAAAAAAATTTTTTTTTCCCATTGCTGTGCTTACCTGACTTTTTGGAGACTTTCATAGTTTTTTTTTTGCCTGATGAGACCCTCGAGCAAGGTCGAAACGCGTCGCAATAGCTCATTTGCAACTGTATAATCTATAAATTTGTACCAGTATAAACAATTTTTTCGTGTTTGTGATTGCATTAAAATATGGAGCTGATTTTTGACAAACCCGATAATTTATTATTTTTTCCAGTAACGAGTACTTTTTGAGAATTGTTTTAAGGCTACTTTTACTTGATTACTTTTAGGGTAAAGTAACACTACTTAAGTAGTATTTTGATTCAGAAAAGTATAAAGTACTGTAACTTAAATTGAACCACAAATTCGTCAGAATGGTTGACTTTTCTGCGGGCAATTGTTCAATTGTGAAAAGTTTGTTGTCTTTTCCTTCTTTTTCGGCTGGCAACTCTTGCGTCAGAGGTCAGGCTGCCACGGCGACTGCAGCAATGCCTTTTTTCCACGTGTACGTGAACGTTATCAAATCCAGTCTGGCGAAAACCAGTTCAAGATGGTTTTAGTTTCACGTTCGTTGTTTGGTGTCTGCCCTTCACCACACACTGGCATAAATGTCTACTCTATTAAAAGTAAATCATGAAAGAAGCAATCAGAGATATAAGTTTGCCAAAAATGGGTCCTAGAATTACTAAACGTTTCTATTGCTAAAATTTACAGAGTGATCGAAAAATCACACACCCAGCACTTAAATAGCAGGGGGGACGCGATTCAGCGTCCCCCCTAACGAGATTTCAGCGCTTTCCATTAAGAGTAAGCGTCTGGATGATGAGACAAAAAAGTGGCTACCAGTACCAATCAATCCCAAATTCCGGCCGAGCATAGTACCAAATTGCGGAGAAGACCTTTTATTTTATTTTTTTAAGTCTTCAATCAATTTCGGTAACAACACCTGAACTTGAAGCAAAATTTCCACTAAATTTTAGTCGCGTTCCGAATGCGTTTGGTCAAGGTTGCGAAAGTGTACCCATATGCAAAATTTTACAGTTTAAGTACAGCACACACCATATACGCAATAAACATTATTGTACGGTACTGTAATATATTGTGCAATGTAATTACAAAGTTAGGAGCAAGGTAAATAGACTTTTTGAATAATTTATTAACCATAAACAATACAACCAAAATACTGTAGAACATATTTATTGAGACGTTTCGGTTAATTTCTTTAACGATTGTCAATCTTATTCAAATAGAAACTCATTGTCAATCTTATTCAAATAGAAGCATTTTTAATAAGATTGATAATGGTTTAAAGAAATCAACCGAAACGTCTCAATGAATATGTTCTACAGTATTTTGGCTGTGTTGTTTTTGATTAATTACAAAATGTTTCTCAGTACGACGATCAATTTTGTCCCAATAGACACCCAGGTTATCAAAATGGGCTATCTGCAATAATTTTGTGTGATTTAGTGACGTAATGTTTATCAGGCTTCTGCTTGCCTTCAGATGTTGTGAAATAAATTAAATTCAAAAAACCGACAATAATTTTTATTAATGATCAAAAAAAGTAATCGCAAAATATACTAAAATTGCTAAGATACTAACTTTTGGCCCACCCTGTAGATCAGGGGTCGACAACCTTTTGAATTAGTGGGCCACATCCACTATTTAGTCCTAACAAGGTTCTAGCGGGCTGCCACCACTCAGCGGACCAAAAAAAGGTCTTTGGCAGAAATTCGTAACTTACCTTCTTTCGGCCGAATTGATGGCGAGGACCAAACAAAAAAGAAAAAAGAAGGTTTTCGCCAGGAGATGAGAATCATGCCGGCGGTTTTTTGCTGCATATCCATGATTGAAAAAAAAGAAAGGTCGCGGGCCGGATGACCATAAAAAGTCGCGAGCCCGGTAAAATGCCTGGGTGGGCCGGATCCCGCTCGCAGGCCGTAGGTTGCCCACCTTCAAAGTTGATCATTGTACACTGATAAGGCACGTCCACGGTTTTTTTTTAATTTTAGCATAATTTAGCATAAATTTGCCAATGACCGTGAAAACGTATTTTAAGCAAAGACTTCAAAAATGATTCCATGTAAATTCTGCATGGCATGATTTTCAAATCTCGAAGTTTTGGTGTTGTTTTTCTTTTTGATCAATTGTCTTGAATGTAATAACAAAAAACTTGCAAAAATTAATAACTTATGATTTCTTCCAGTTGTTATGTCGATTAATCTTGTTTGTACCGGGTGGGGAGCAAATTTGCCCCCCTCTTAGTTATTTTAATAAAGCTCCTAAACTAAAACAAATTTTGCTTTGATGCACCCTGACTTTAAATCGAATTTAATAACACACATTTTCAGAAAGTTTGGAGTCAACCGGACAACCGGAAGTGACGTCATTTTTGCTTTTGTCAGAGGCACCTAAGGAGTTTCATACAGTTTTGAGCGCAATGAATGCTTATCAGCGCGCTTATTCTATTCATTGTCCTGCGTATTCATTATCGATGCTAATCTTTTGCTGGAATAAAATAATTTATTTACTGATAGATGCATTGCGTCATCATTACGTCATTGATGATGTTATCATTCAAAACTATTGCTTCTCCTGCTGTTTCTCGAAATACACTACGTTTGCATAAAAAAAATATTCATTTTCATCAGCTGTTGAATGATATAATGAAAACAATACTGCAGTGTTCTAAAATTTTGTGAATCATAGCATATTTCACTTACAAAAAATACCAAATAATAAGCAACCCAATAGATTAAAGATGACGTCATCACGCACGTGACTTCATCATGCATGTGACGTTATCATCTGCAGTGACTTTGTCAGAGATGTCTTTGAAATAACAAAAGTCCAAGCTAAAAATAATATTTTGCAACATTTAGACAAATTTGCATGCTTTTATAACGATTTACTGGTTTTGATGATGTCATCGTCGTTTTCGTAACGTCACAACCTCAAAATGCTTAGTTTAAAAAATTTAACAAAAAATAGCTTCAACAAGCAAAAAATCTTACTTCTATCACTTACCAGACAGTTTTTAGGTTGGGGGGCAAATTTGCCCCCCCCCCGTTACAAATAGGAAGTAAAAATAGCCCGGTAGATATAGGGTTAAATAGTTTGCTTATTTTGCTTGAATACTTTCAGAAATACTTGTACTTGAGTACTTTTATAACAACTACGTTTTTGCTTTTACTTCAAGTATTTTTTTTTAGTAACGAAACTTTTACTTGATTACAATTTTCGTGTACTTTTTACACCACACGTAATACCTACTTTGCGAAAAAAATCGAAAATTCCGGACTGAGATTGAACCAAAATGCGGCGAAGACCTATTTGTTTTGGTATTCACCTGAATTTAGAGCAAAATTCAAAAATTCTGGGCTGAAATAGAACCAGGTTGCAGCGAAGACCTTTTTTTCTTTTTTTTGGTCTGCCACTGAATTTGGGGGCAAAATTCCGGACTGAAATAGACCACCGTAATTCTGGCAGAATAATGCGCCTAGATTCACGCGATTCGACAACGCTAAGTGAAAAAAGAAACAGTGGCATGATTTTTTAGGTTTTTTTAACATCGCTCAACTCCCGTTTACGGACAAAATCCCGAAAAACAAAATCCCGAATTGGGCAAAATCGCGAATGGACAAAATCCCGAATTGGACAAAATCCCGAATGGACAAAATCCCTAATTAGACAAAATCCAGAATTGGACAAAATCCCGAATTGGACAAAATCGCGAATGGACAAAATCCCGAATTGGACAAAATCCCGAACGGACAAAATCCCGAATTGGACAAAATCCAGAATTTGGACAAAATCCCGAATTGGACAAAATCCAGAATAGACAAAATCCCGAATTGGACAAAATCCCGAATTGGACAAAATCCCGAAAGGACAAAATTCAGAATGGAAAAAATCCAGAATCTAACCAACTTTAAAGATAAAGAAAGTCAGAATTAATAGTGCACTCACTGCTGGCTTGTAAGCTCTAATAAAAATAAATAATTAATTTGCAGGCCAACTTCCTCTTTATCTCTTAACTAATTACTTTTTTGTCGAGAACAAAACTCGCTAATTTATTTTAAATACTGCCTAGTTTCTTTTCCTGCAAATTGAAAGAGTTGACGTCAAACGTGAAAACTGCGAGGCTTTCGCTACAGGACGAGCTGCTTCACACCTAATTAACTCGACAAAACTGCAAAGTTTTACTCTACTTTTGTGTATGCGATGTTTTTCCAGGTCGCCACGACAAAAGCGAATGAAAGACATGCAGTTTTGTCCGCAAATGACTTATTTATTAGTGCTTATAAGCCAGCAGTGAGTGCACTATTAATCCTGAATTTCTCTATCTTCGAAATTGATTAAATTCTGGATTTTGCGCGTTCGGGATTTTGTCCAATTCGGGATTTTGCTCAATCGGGATTTTGTCCATTCGGGATTTTGTTCAATTCGAGATTTTGTCCATTCTGGATTTTGTCCAATCGGGATTTTGTCCACATCGGGATTTTGTCCAATTCGTGATTTTGTCCATTTGGGATTTCCTCCATTCTGGATTTTGTCCAAATTCTGGATTTTGTCCAAATTCTGGATTTTGTCCATTCGGGATTTTGTCCAATTCGGGATTTTGTCCATTCTGGATTTTGTCCAATTCGGGATTTTGTCCATTCGGGATTTTGTCCAATTCGGGATTTTGTTCGTTTGGGATTTTGTTCGTTCGGGATTTTGTACAGGATCCCTCAACTTCATATTTCGTCAAATTCAAACTTATTTTAATGATATTAACTTTAAAATGCCCCTATTTGGCATAATACTCTGCAACGGAAATTTATCGCTCTACTTGAAAATGGGGTGCATTTGATCAATATCGTGGGGTAATGGGGCTCAAATTTACGTTTGTCGACAATTGGCCAACTCCATGTTTTGTCATATTTCAAACTTATTATGATACTATTAGCTTTAAAGTGCCCCTCAATTGGCAGTATATTCTGGAAAGGAAATTTATAGCTCTACTCGAAAATGGGGTGCATTTAGTCAATATCGTGTGGTAATAGGGCTCAAATTTACGTTTGTCGACACCCACTTAGGCGACTTATGCAAGTTCTTTTTATAATCGGCCAAGTCTATATTTCGTCATATTTCAAACTTATTCTGATAATATTAGCTTTAAAGTGTGCCCCCTATTTGGCAATGTATTCTGGAACGGAAATTTATCGCTCTACTTGAAAATGGGATGCATTTAGTCAATATCGTGGAGTAATAGGGCTCAAATTTATGTTTGTCGACACCCACTTAGGCGACTTATGCAAGTTTTTTTTGTAATCGGCCAAAGTCTATATTTTATCATATTTTGAACTTATTCTGATGATATTAACTTTAAAGTGCCGAATTAATGACCATTTACAGACCAATATCTGTATTATCTCCTTTTGCAAAAATTTTTGAAAAAGATTATATCGGCGATTATCCAATTTTCTAACAAAACAAAAACTTCTGTGCGATTCATTATCAGTTTGGCTTTAGACAAGGACATTCAACCAGTCTTGCCATTATAGATGTTTATAATTTTATTGTACAAAACTGTGATCAACAAAAATTTACATGTGGAATATTTCTAGACTTAAAAAAATCTGTTGAGTGAGAACTGAGTAGATGATTAAAATTGTGTATCCCGCTTTATTTTGGAAGAATCACAAACAATTAAGATGCCATTAGAAAACAATAGTATGCATGAGGGGTGATTGTTACTCAACTTTTTAGACAAATGATTGGTTTTGAATTGATGACGTTGTCATAATCACGTTATCGCCAATTGTTGAAAAAATGACATCATAGACGGTTTAAATTTAGTCTATCACTAGCATATCTTTGGATATGAGTCATTGAATGCCTAAATACAATGTACAGTCACAAAAACAACTTATCCTAACATTTCAGCCAAATAGACCAAATTTTGGTGAATTAGATTGAACAAATTCAAAATGGGGTAGTTTACCCTATCCGAGCAACAATGTTTGAGGTTATCTTTTATTTGTGAATAAACTCAAGTTGGTTTGCAAGTAAAACGTTTCTTTTTGGGAGGAATGAATTTATTCCAAAAAAATCAGAGGGCATTGCCCTCTCGCTTGTAAATATTTACTGAATAAGTAAAACTGATTATAACAATCTGGTGTACACGGATTAATGGTTAAGAGAAAAAAAGTCAGGAACTGCAACAGTTGATTTGGGTTCAGTTCCCGGTCGGGTCGAACCAAAGATTGAAGAACTGGAATTCACACTACTCTTCTAGACGTTCAGTATTAAAAAGAGACAGAGTGAAGTCGTCAACGTGTGCGTGAGATATGGGTAAGTAAGTACCGGTGACAGCTTGAATTGGAGACAAAACGGGTTAATTTGCTGTTTTTGGCCTAGAAACTTGGTGAATAACGAACGATTAATTTAATATGAATACAATCTATAAGTACAGTATCTTGATTACAAGGACAAAACCTCATCCTTCAAAAATAATCAAAAATTCAGCTGGACAGGGGTTGGTAAAACAAAAGTGATCATGCACTTCAAAAGCTCCTACCTGCAATTATAGCTTTAACTGCATAAAACCTCCTAGAGAACCACAAAAGTACCAAAAATATCACACCTACGGGCGGAGAGCCACAGCGAATTATAGTTCTCGACTCCAAGAAAAAAAATAAGACTTAAAGAAGCAGGGGCTATAAGAATCAGATTGATTAAATGCATAACAGAGCTTTTGATAAACTGCACAGATAATCTACTGATTCAGTGGATAACACAATGATTTACTTGGAAATGATGACTGTCGTCGGACTGCTCAGTTAGCAACGACTATAGTGTTCGACACGCAGTTTTTGAACATTTACTTTGAGTGAAAGACAGTTTACAAACAAAACAAATAGCTTTTGTATCGAATAACCCTCAAAGTTTTCTAACTAACAGCTATTCAATGCTGATGTAATGAACAAGGCAGATCATTCTTGACTTATAATGATGTGCAGTAGACAAAACAATAATAAAGCTGTAGATAAAAGAAAAATCATTCATATGCAGTGTTCTTTTGTTATCTTTCAAGCGAACTGACTCTTTCAATTTGCTTTGAGCTGACGAGTCTTCCACATTATCCCTGCGCTGATCAACAGCGACACAAGGGCAATCATCACCACAACAAACATAACCATGTCGTCATCCTCAGACACTTGATCATTTTCTGTCTCTAGAATTTCTGCAAAGAGGCAAAGTCATAAAAATACATTCATTTTTGAGTCTCGAAAAGAGTCTTTATTGGAACAAACGACGCTTGCGTCGCTTGTTGTTTTGTTTTTACTTGGTCACTTAGCAACTAACACTCAAGTGCGAAATTTTAAGACTTTCGCTAATAACTAGAAAACGGTTAAGTTTAGCTACGTGAAAATTGAACAGCAGTTTGAGATTAACAAGGTATTTGTTTGTAGCAAATTTCAGGTCACGCCAGTTTGGTGTTAGGACTTGAAAACCGCCCCGAAAGTTTGGTGATAAAGACAGCCTCATTCAAAAACAGCTTAAGGGCATCAAAAATATTTCAGCCGATTATATATCTCAAGTTATCCTTTCAACCCTACTAAACCACCTTTGACCGCGATGAGTTTTTTTTCAAGTGCGTTTGTTTATCCTTTTTTATCTGTAAAATCTCGTGCACCTTTCTTCTCCTAAACGACTAAACTGTTTTTGTATGACGTTGTTGAGTTTCAAATACAGTTTCGTCTACTAAAGTTTTTTGGTGCAACTCCCTGAAAACCTTCAATCCTCTCCCCAAAAAACGTATCCTCCGAATTCGATTCTTGAATAGCATCAGCTTGTAGAGAGAGGTTATATTTGGTCAGTAAATAATAAATATGTCGACCTTGTTTGAGGATCTAACCCATGTAACATTATGTAAGGGTGTTTTTATTTACTGGAATATGCAAAATGTGGTTGATAAACATTCAGAAATTGTTTAGGATTTTAATTCCCTCTGGGGAGCACAAAAGCATTTGTTTTTGAATTGCTTTTAAAAAGGTGGGACAAAAAGTATTTTTTCAGGATCAGGTCTTTCAAAATGCAGAAGTCGTTCATTGGGTTTGCTTGCAAACCCCTTTCAAGTTTAGCACGTTGACGAAAGTTGTTTCATTTAATGAATATTACAAAATTTTTCAGCGATAAATTTAGACTTTTGGGTTTAGATCAACGGTAAATATTATAAAGGATTTGGAGCAAATTCAAGAGTTTTAATGTTTCGCAAAACTATTTACCGCATTTATTATTAAGCGCCTACGACAATACGGCCTACTGCTTTTCAAAAAAAAACAAAAAACTAAAACATACCAAAACAGGTTTTTTCGTCGTGCGCTAGTGCTTTTCCTTCATAACAAGAGCAGGTTATGATGTCATTATCTAGCATCTTGCAAATATCAGAGCATCCTCCGTTGTCCTACGTAAAATATATAGGAATGAAAAAGAGAAAACAATATCGGTTAAAAAGTATATTAACGATCACAGCATTACAGGAATTATACAGGTGAGCATTTGCGACCGGTTATATACCGTAGGCTACGCGCAGTCCACAAATGAAAAACCATAGTGAGAATCGGCGTAAATTAATCATAAACAAACGTACCATCCATGATTATAGAAAATTAATAGCATAAATAATCTTCATGCAACTGCAAGATTAACTCAGCTTCTATCGTAAGAGACTTGTCCAAACTCTATCTCGACATTTAAAGGGATTGCTTGCAATTAGCGGTCAGTTGCAATTAACATATCAAAAAAAATTCGCGAACGTTGCGTTCTATAATCGATATTATGTTATCATCCACAACTTTTAGACGCTATACAGCGCAAATGCTGAATTTCGACACAATTTCATGTGACAATGAGTTCAAGTACGTTTATGCTAATTCAGGTTGGACATCATATGTTCAAAAGAAAAACTAAAGTATTTGAAATATAGCATTCCATAACTAGTTGAATGAAAACATGAAAAAGCAAATGCAATTTGTGGTTATTGTCAATACAAACCATAATTTCGCAGTCGATAGTTGTTAACGGTCGAAGATGAACATACTCACGTTTGAGCAGCTTCGTCTATTGGCATGAGCGTAGATTGGTCCATAGCTGTACACGTTGTCGGAATTTCCGTAATCAGTGCCCACATCTCGCTTCACGGCATCAGACAATGTTTCTGGTTCGCAGTTCTTGAAAAAAATACGACTGGAATCATGCTTCAAAATGTTTTAGAGGCAGCAGCTCTGTTTTAACCATCAATGTTGTCGATTCAGTCAAAGAAACTTCGGATGATCTATGGTATAGGCAGGGATATATCTAAAAGGGATTGCCAACTACCATTGTTAATTGTTCTCGGCACGCATGAGTAATGCTCAAATTTTTGGTCAACTTTCTGATCAAAATGCATTGTTTCTTATGTAGCAAGGTGCAGTAGGTTCGATTATTTTTGTTGGTGGATAGCCTAAGACTCGAACGAACTCGAAAATGGTTTGTAATTGATATTATGTATCTGAAAATGCGTAAAGCGGAATGTTGGAGTGAGAATGATAGAATTGGCGAATACGTTAAACTATCATCTCGCAGTAGCCTAGTATAGACTCTGTAAGGGGGCAGCTGAGAACGTTAAAATACTGTCAAAAAAACGCAAGGGTCATATTATTTTAACCATAGCTACTCCGCTCGCTCACAAAATCGCAAAGAAAATGAAGTAGAGGCCCAGTTCAGTGCCATTCTAGTCTAAAAATTGCCTAAAGCGGTAGTCGAAAGAGAAAGCATAACAAAGGCAGTTTGTGAGAATGTATTGCAGTTATCTTGGTACTTGGAACCTGCAAAGTCGGCTGTACATTTAGTTGCAGTGAACGCTTCTGCTTGAAGGCGAAGCTTGCTGCCATACGGTGTTTACAGTTACCTTGAAGTATCATCAACCACGTACCGGATACAACAGAATCAAGACAAAACAGTTCAGAACAAGCTAGTTTCAAAATAATCATGCGGTTGCGTTCAATTGTTTTTGACTGCAAGATGATTAAATATAATCACGTTTGCATTCGAGTTACTAATAATCCACTTGATTGCAATGTTCCCTAGTCCGCTGCTATGGCAAGGCCCCAACCAGAGGAAAGGTCCAAGCAGGATAGCCTTAAACCCCGTCCGGAAAAGTTTCACTTGATAAAGGTGCTGTCTATAGAGTTACGCCTTTCCGGTATTAGCTACAAATAACATCTCCGATTATTTTAGAACCAGAGGATATCCTATTTTGGCCCAGGAGCAGCTTTTTTGATCTCTTCCTCATGTTTGAAAATTGGTCCCAAATTTCTGCTGAGGACTGTTTTATTTTTTAATTCTTTTGTCTTGCTAAATTTGTGCGGAATTTGATGAGCCCTATTTGAATTTTTCTGAGTCCCGTTTGGACAATTAATGCGTCGCGCCGCGAGCTTATGGACCGTATCGTATGGCCTGTCCAATCCATGACCAAAACTGCAATCATTTTGCAACTTTGATTTCAGTTAATTAAAAAATAAGTGAATGAAATGGCTTGTCAAATTCAGTAAGTGTTGTTCAGCCGTTGTTAGTGTAATCGGTTAATAGTGGTCTAGATATCTCTGGTATGGCGCGGATAAATTCACTTCTTTAATGCTTCTCTCCAAAAACTCTAGCTTGTCAGCTGTCATAGAGAAAGTCAAACGTTGGCTGGGAGGTACAAAAAATTATTCAGAAACCAGAAAATACTTTTATTAAATGATGCTTATACTATTTCGTGTTCGTGTTCAAGTAAAGAAAATGAAAAGTCACAAATCAAAATAGCAATAATTATTAAATTCTTAAGATATCAGGAAGTAGATATAATTGTTCATACGAATAAGAAAACCAAAGGCATTAGATGAATGCTTTGATGGAATATCGGCTAATCATGTTTTTTGCTACCAATTTCATGATATTGGGCATATGCCCTGCTCTTTACAAAAGTCCTGGTGCTGATCTCTATCTTTGCGCTTATCACTCTTCAATCTTTCCAGCTTGTAACTTATGTAGCGGTATACCGTAGTTTTACTAGTTGGCATCGCCACTGCCTCGTACAGTCAAGCTAATCAAATCTGAAAACAAACTATAACGGTAGCTATTACTTACAGTAATTCTGAAAAAGAAAAAAAAAATTCAGCAAATGATTGAAGATCATTTCGCACAGATTACACTATTACGGCCTATCTAGCCTTGCGGACATTGTAATCAAGCGGATTGTTACCAACTTGCATGCAAACGTGATTTTATTTAATCAACTTGCTGTCAAGATCAATCAAGCTCAAACCGTGGACGCATGGTTATTCTGAAACTAGCTTGTTCTGAACCTTTTTGTCTCGATTCGGTTGCATCCAGTACCTGGTTGATGACATTTCAAGGTAGCTGTAAACACCGCATGGCAGCGAGCTTCGCCTTCAAGCAGAAGCGTTTACTGCAATGGCCAACTTTAAGGTTCCAAGCACCAAGATAACTGCAATATATTCTAACAAACTGTCTCTGTTATACTCTTTCGTTAGTCTACCGCAATGGCCAGTTTTTGTGCTCGAATGGCACTTAGCTGGGCCTCTACTTCATTTTCTTTGCGATTTTGCGAGCGAGCGGAGTAGCTATGGTTAAAATAATATGACCCTTGCGTTTTTTTGACAGTATTTTAACGTTCTCAGCTGCCCCCTTACAGAGTCTATACTAGGCTACTGCGAGATGATAGTTTAACGTATTAGCCAATTCTATCATTCTCACTCCAACATTCCGCTTTACGCATTTTCAGATACATAATATCAATTACAAACCATTTTCGAGTTCGTTCGAGTCTTAGGCTACCCACCAACAAAAATAATCGAACCTACTGCACCTTGCTACATAAGAATTTTGATCAGAAAGTTGACTAAAAATTTGAGCATTACTCATGCGTGCCGAGAACAATTAACAATGATAGTTGGCAATCCCTTGTAAGTTTATCCCTGATATAGGCCATACAGTTCAGCTAAACCCTATGACAAAAAGTTGAAGAAAAATTTTTTCAAATCCCAGCATTTAAGTGTTTAACATATACTGCTTGCGTTCCGTAAACCAAAAGCCCAGAAGTTAATTAATTGATTTCTGCTTACTTTTACAAAATGCGAAAATTTTTGTGCATTTAAAAAAGTCGCAAGACTCTTCTAATCCAAATTTTCAACTACCGGAACGAAAAAAAAAATCTTGAGACACTGTCACAAACATTGTCATGGGGTGTACGACTACGAATGGGTTGAAAAAGAGTGAGGGTGCTGGGGTATTTAGGAATTTCATTTTCTTCCCTCTAAAATGAGATAATTGAACTTTTGCTATTTTCGGTATTCAAATGCCGTCCTGCCATGCAGTTTTTTGCGGTTGAAGAGTCGTGTTTTTCAAGCTTTTTTCGATTAACTTCATGGCCTTCTTAACTTGCATAAATTCTGTACGATGATACATTCAATAAAAATTGTTGCTCAAAGATTATAAATCGTTTTCACAAAAAAGGGATTTCATCACCGCTCAGACTAAATATAGAGTAAACCGATCAGTTGTCGAGTGGATAGAGGGTCTGCTACAAAAGCAATAGGCTTGGGTTCGATTCCCGGTCGGATCAAACCAAAAACTATAAAAATTGATATTCACAGCTTCTCTGTCTGACGTTCAGCAATATCAAAGGGTCAGAGCGAAGTCTCCGTCGTGTGTGGTAGACAAGTGGGCAGACGGCAGCTTGACTAGAAGGGCGCAAGGTCCCTTTGCTATCTCCAGGCCAAGGTTACTTGTTTAATAAAATGCCATTACATTTACAATTCAACAAAAAAACTTCAGCTCTACGTTGGAATAATCACTGGTTAGAATAAACATTAGGCTAATCATCAGATAGGCGCAAAAATTCTTGGTTCGTACGCTGAAACGAACTTACAAGGCTGCAGTTGTTTTCGTAACTGTCGCATATTTTGACTTTGCAATGGATGAAAATTGGTTCATCCGCATCATGGCTCCAAACAAAGGAACGGAAGTGGAAAGCTCCGTATGTGGGGAGGAAGTTACGTGTAACATTCAGCTCGCACGCAGGATCAGTCGCATTCTCACATCTGATAAAAGCAAAAAGTTTATAATGCAATGAGTCTCAATACCTTATTTCTAATATTACTATGTTATAAGATTGGAACCAACCCCAGATGCTTTATGATGAAAAATATCAAATTGAAAATCAGCGGAAAGTGTAACTCAAAATGGTTATGAGCAGTGGTGTTTGAAGCTAATACTTCATATTTCAGCTTGGTTCCTTTTGTTGGTGATTCTTTTCCTCGTCAGAAAATAATCTTATTTAGGCTTGTTCAACCTCAACCCTATTTTTTATGAGGGGCGGGGCATTTTTTACCTCTTCTCGGTTGTTTCGTAATATATCTGTTGAGAAACAAGTTTTTTTCTTCAACCCTACTTGACTTTGAGTAAACTTTCATCACAAATATCTCCTGAAATTTTGAAGTTGCTAATAAAGGAAAATTTTCATAGTGCCCGTATCCACAATCGATCTTTTCTGTTATACTCGTTCTTTTCTGTTATAACTTAACTTTTTCGATCACATGCAGTATTAAACCACCGTTCTGTAACACAGCCCCAAGAATAACCTCAATAGTAATAAATGAAAAAACATGAAGTTTGATTCGGCAGAATAAGGGCGTTATAATTTTTTGTAAAGTTTCCAGATTTAAGGTTTTCGGCGTATTCAGAGCGGTCGAGTTTCTTGACATAGTTTAGTTAACTGTTTGAGTTTACTGTATAAGATTAATATCTCTGTTACGAACTGTTAAGATTACCGATTTACTGTTGAGATTAGTGTCACGATTTCTGTTGAAAATTACTATTTGATTTTGGGATTTTAGGAAAGGGTCTGAGTCTGGGAGTCTGTGGCATTCCTTAGTAACTCATAACTCTGGGATGTCGGGTGGCTACGGACACGTCTGGCTGCTGTTCAGTATTCTTGTGATTCGAGTATTCAGGAGCGAGCCCCAGACTTCTGAGATGCCCTTCGTGAGAGGCGTTGCCTTGTTTCCTTGTGCGTTTGGTTGTCTTGGGTGACTTTCACGGGCGAGCGACGTGTCTTCGCGCTTTGTAGAGATGGTGCAGATAACAGAAAATGCATCCGCATGCTGCGCTGTGTCTGAAAACCTTGTCCGCATGCTGCACCACACCGCATCCAAACACAACTAAGTTCATGCTACACCGCACCGCAAGTTATCTAGTCTTCAAATATACACAAACATCAAAAAAAAATTAGCTCTCTAGTTTATGACATAAAAATAAAATTTTTGGGATATCATTTTGAACGGTTTTCAGAGGGGTGGCCCTCCTAACCATGTCAAAATATTTGTCTTTTAAACATCTGCTGATATATAAAAAAATGCCCTAGCTTGAGCTGTTCAAAAAATTGATTTTTAGGGGTCCATTTGGGGGCTCCTGGGGGGGTGGTACCCCCAAACTATGTCAAAACATTTGTCACTTAAATATCTACTGATATAAAAACAAAAACTATCCCCCTAGCCTGAGCAATCAACAAAATCAATTTTTGGAGCCAATATATTGGGGGATTTCTGGAGGAGTGGCCCCAAAAAATTTCGGGAGACAAAATTGCGTTAGCAGCTTAACAACCTTGCAAAAAAATTACATTTCGATGTGTTGTGGTGTAGGAAAAGAAGAGCGCTCAAGATTTAGAAAGAAAAAAAACAAAAAAACACTCATTACGGCCAAAGGTGGGTTGGTAGCGATGAAAAGGTATCTTAAGACATATAATAACGCTGTGAAATATTTTTTGCCTTGTTTAAGCCGTTTTTGAATAAGACCACTTTTTACACCAAACTTTCGAGGTTGTTTTCGGGTACTAAAACCAAAGTCATGTCACTCATTGCCTCAAAATTTGGTTCAAACATATAAATTATTAATCTCAAACTGCTGTTAAAATTTGATACCGCTAGATCAAACTATTCTTTAGTTATAAGTAAAAGTCTGATACTTCGCACTCGTTAACTTCAAAAATGGTCAAGTAAAAACAACAGAACACACGCCGCGAGGTCAGTGATTCTAATTATACTGGTTTTATCTGCCTTGTGAGCGTTTTCTATCGGTTTTTCTGCACCGTGTTTTGGCAATCAAAAACAATCTTTCAGTATACCTGATGATTCATGCAACTACTGCACTAATCCTGAACCAACAGCCCAAATGCCGGTATATCACGTACTCTGCATGCTGTCACAAGTTACTACACTCATATTTAACTGTCTAACTTGATGAGAACAACTTTGCTGCCTCCCAACGTAAGCCTATACACGGTTATTCAATATTGGGTAAACTACTGGTAGAAGCTTAGTTATCCGTGAACCTGGAACCCTCTAATCATCTGCTACGACGTAGGCTATTCTGTCGTTGCAACTTTGTGTAGCCTAGTCTTCCTACTCTACCACATACCAAATAGGCTACAGACATATAGGACTGAAAGCCTAATGCTTTATGCCATGACCTGTTTACGAATAGGCTACACTGAACTAACTCTGTCACTCTGAAATGCTAGCGCATGTGTGGTAGAAACTCCAACTGTTAGCTAGCCTTGGGCTTGTACCAATACCATAGGCCTACTGCATTCAGGGCGGGTAAGTGGCTAGGCTATGTGCCTCTGCTCCGATGATTGTTTCCCACAAACCTGTATCATCTACATTTTTTTTATCTGCTTTTTATTCATCTTCTCACCAAACGTCCTAAACTCTTCCTAGTCTAGCCTATTAAAACCAAATCTATTCGTTGGTGTCAAGAAACATGTTCAACCAATCAAAAAAAAGTTTGTTGTAGCCAAATTAGCGTATTTTCGGATGCTCCGAATTACGAAAAAATAAACTTGAACCAAAGGCACCTTTTACTGCTTTAGAAGCCAAACCCTATGTATTGTCACAATATGGTATTGTCATTGTCTTCAATTCATATCATAGTTATATCATGACTAACCATTGTTGTTCATAAACAAAATAATTTACCAGCAATAATTGTAAAAAAAATGTAAAAAATTACAGCACGCGGCGCTGCGCTGACGCTGTTACGTAATGCTGATTTTAGTAGCCACGCTGCGCGGCGTGGTGCACCAATAACAGCGCGCGGCCGCGTACGCTGCGCTGTTGTCATCTCTAGCGCTAATATTTAGCTCGTTTGCGCGGGTCACACGCGGGGCAGACTTGCGTACAAATAAGAGTAATGAGCTTAAGTGTATTTTTAGAGTTACTATATAAAAAATTACTTTTATGAATAGAACTACTGCCGTGTTGCTGAGTTGAAATGTTTGATTGGTTTACTCCAAAACAGTTGGTGAGTTGTGTCAACTTTTATGCTGCAATTGTCTCAAACCTTACATTTTTAGTTAAACTGAAGCTTTGATATGGGATTGTGCATTAAGTAATTGAGAATGGAACATACGGGAGTATTTTGTGCGCTTCAGCGAAGCGTTTTGTGCTATTTCGTTTGTCGCGATGAGTTTTCGAAGTGCGTGGAGTAGTCTTGAACGTTACATACTTAATTGCCACCCTGTATTTGTTTTAATATCCGATAATAATATTTTAAAGAATTATTTATTTAGCTTCATAGTTACAAATGCATTGATGCTATTTTTGCGTTTAACTCTGTCGATTCCTTATGAGTCCTTTCTTCTAGCCTCAGTAACCGCAACCTATCTTGCTATTTTCCGTATCATTTATGGTTGTTTATGTAATGTAAAACCGCCAAGAATCAAACTGAGCGCGTTTTGACAAAAGAAGCTAACTGCAGCAACGCAGCAAAGTTTCCGACTGTCAAGGAACAAACCTTTAAAAACTTTGAACCGTCTGTGACGTCATCGAAAAATGACATCATTTTTTGAAAATTTGGCCGTAACGTCACAATGATGGCGTTATCAACTCAAAACCAATTAAAAAAAAATTTGGTGAACACCAATCCACATGCAAAATTTCGTGTTTCCATGACGTTTGCTTTAAAAGTTAGGTAGGGATGCATTTTTGCCGACCCCGTATAATATGTGTTGCTCAAATTCCCCGTCCAAAATGCGGTTAATCTAGCAAAATCAGTACTTTGGCTTCATTTTGCGCAAACCTGTTGACGATTATAAACATTTTTTACTGAAATAATCATCACTTTTGGTTCGAATAAATCGGTTGCTAAAATTAGTGAACCGGTTACACTGATTGCAGATCCGGTACCTACTAAATCTGAATAGCACCTCTGGTAAAACTGCGCTTAGTTGCTTACCCTTCACTGATAAACTGGTATCGAACATCGTCACAGGGATCATCAGAAGAAGAAGCCCAGCATTCCACCATCTAAGAACAGTAAATCCTACAATCAGTCCTTATTTATTCGAAAACACTTAAAAAGACGATTATAGTGACGGGCTTTGTATGGTAGTCCAGAAGTTTTGGTTGTTAAATTGGTTTCCATGACTTCAGTGATTGTTGCAAGCTATTCAAATTTAGAGAAGTAAGTCATTTAAGGGTTTATAGATCTACCTATAGCTAGGCTAGCTAACGAGAAATGATATTCTTAGAAGCATCAGCTACACTAAGCTACTATGTTTTGTGAGTAGGCTGTCATGACAGACATGATTGTGTTTTTACTCATAAGGTGGCTTATTTACTGTTAGACTTGTTTGCAAAAATAGACTAAGACGTTACTAAACTATAGTGACGTCATCTACTCAAAACAATTTCCAAAAACACTTTGTGAACATCAATTTCCACGACAGATTTGGAACAACCATTGCTTTTGTTTTAAAGCATTAGGCAGTGGGCCCATGTTTAAACCGCTCGTTTAAAATGCATTCAGCATACATACTGTAGTACGAGCAGAATTAGGTTAACCACGCCCAACTTTTTGTCCTGGTTGAAATCACAAGTTTGTGTTGACTACTCACTATTTATATCCGGTTTCGATTTCCGGTCGAGCCAAACCAAAGACTACAAAAATGGCATCAATAAAACTATAGCTTTTCTGTTTCACCATCATGTTTGACGTTCAACATTGCAGCCAAAGTTACATTGTGAAGCCTTCATTGTGTGTGGTAAACTGGTGACAGCTTGATTAAAAAACCGTAAAGCCATTTTTTGTCTCTGGCCGGGACAGTTTGATTACTACTGTATCAAATATAGTTACAATTACAGTACTTATCAATATAAAGAACCTGAAGATAGAACCGCTCGTTGGTCGGATCAATTTCCAACTGAACCAAAACGAATAAGAAATCAGGTACATAGACGTCATCATAGGCTTGGATTTCGGAGGAAAGAGAATCGTTTCGGTACAGTGATATTTCAATCGAAAAGCTCGCGTTTTGCACTTCGCTTCCTGCCACTATTTTCCTGAAAAGTTTCAGGTTGACATATACGAGGAAGTATCTTTTAGTTCAAACATCGTTACTGCTAATGTCACTAGTGCGATTTAAATTACGGCCATGCTTTTGGCAGAAACCTTTTGCACAAACCTTATTTGAGGGTTGATTCCTACAGAAGAAATCAGTTCTTTAGCATCAAACAAGCAGGAGAACTCCAAACATTTGTCGACATTAAGTCTCACAACGAGATCATCCGAATCAACGACAATGAGTTTGCGAACGCTCCAAGTGAAATTCAAGCTGTAATCGTCATTCGTCTAAAACAGTAGTTTGAAAATGTGAAAATTTGCAAGATTTTGGCAACAGCGCGTATGTTATTACCAGGGCAAGTTTCTATTGACCTAAAAACAAAAAAAAATGACCTAAAATTTCAAAAAAATTGACTTTATTGACCTAAAAAATTTAGACTGCATAAACGATATTTTTTGAGATTTTATATTAAAGCAAATATTTAACAAACGAAAACACATACAATTTCTCAACAAAACTTGCTACACAAGGCTATTGTTATCGCAAAACAAGTCTAGTCTTGGGACATAATGAACTCTTCAAACTAGAAATCTCCAGGAGGACGCATTAAAGTGTAAAATCATGTAATATCGCACATCTTCGGCCTTAAAATTGCTGTCCTTGGCCAACTGTTTTTTCAACGTGGAAAAGCTTCTTTCTGCAGAAGAAGGTGTGGGCTGAGAATTTTGAAGCATATGATACACAGCAGGTGAAATATCTTCCCTTTCCAAATTCTATTATTTTAGAAATGACATTGTTGATGTTACAAGTGTCTTCACCAAAGTCAAGTTCTTGGATTGCTTGCACTGCTTCTTTAATGGTATACTTCGCACTTTCCATCTTTTCTATAAGCTTAACTAGCCATTCATATTGGTCTTTGAGCTTGAGCAGTTGACCAGCTAAACCACTTTTTTGAAAGCTAACCTTTGCTTGAGTTACCAAAATCCCAGAATCTACAAAACTTTCCACAATTGCTTTCACTTCACGCAAATGTTTTTGCGTAGTACGAGGCAGCATTTAACCAGCTTCCCCGCCTTGTAGGAACAGGCTGAGGTGGGTAACCAATAGCAGAGAATTTTACCTGTCTGGTTTATTTTTAATTGTTACTGCTTTGATTTTTGCAATTAGCTGAACCACATCTTCAAAGTGAGATTTGATTTTCATAGCACAATTGTGCAATAAATGTGCTACACACGTCACGTGAAACAGCTTGCTGGGATACAGAGATTTTAGTGTTATACCAGCAGCAATCACATATTTCGCGGTATTAGACAGCAACAAGCAGAAGAAGTTTCTGTTGATTGCAAGATTTCTAACAGCATCGTCAACTGCTTGAGCAATGATGTTGCTATTAGGAGCACATTTTAGAGGTTGACAGTCATACAAGTAACTGACGTGTGGAGTTTCAAGGCCTCCCACTAGAATATTCAAGTACTGCGTGCCAGACACAGTGCTCTCATCAACAATAAGAAAAGTTTGTTTGTCATGAACAGCATTTCGTATTCGCTTGAATTCATCTTCGCTTAATTGCAGTGCTGTTCGTCTACAAGTAGTTTCGGATGGCAATTTGTGACCAACGTCACAAAAGAGGTTTTTAATATGCGTATTGTTAAGCTTAAACAAAGGAATATCAGCAGACAAAAATGCCGTGGTTACCTTTCAACAAAATCGGTGTCACTGCTCCTTAAAAACGTTTGCGAAGTCTGGAGGATAAGATCTTCGGATCTGCTGCCTAACGCTTTTTGATGTTACGACGTATTTCGATGAGAATCAACAAGAAAGCGATTGTTGTAAGAAGCCGCACAGTTACACAAATTGCAACATAATTCATTGCCAATACTTTGCATAAATTCGTCAGGGAATTCTTTAACTATGGATTAAATTTTTTAAGCATAGGTAGTTTTAACTTTCGGCATTATTTAAAAATCTAAATCACAATCTAAAGACAAATTTAAATACTTTATTAATTGAAATCAAAATACCTAGGTAAAAAAATTCTAATAAAAAACTTGCGGAACAGTTTGTTTCACCGATCATTAGGGGCAACGTGTGTGAATTTTAACTCATTCTAACATGTTATCGAGCACTTCTTGAAGTGCTGGCACCACAAATTTTTTTAATGTGTTACTTCCCCGGTTTGACAGTTGAATTCACAGTAAACTATCGCCTGTTTGGCTACATTTGCACAAAAACCTGAAAAGGAGATGTTTTCCTCTTCCTAAAAAATCAAAGACTAAAAAATGCTTTGTTTATTTTGTTCTGTTTGATAAGTAAACTACATCGATTTGGAATAAAGGAGCCTCCTGCATTTTGCGCTGTGAAAGCCAAAGCTAGCAAACATTGGCAGTCCCAGCATTTAGTTACCCTCAAAGTTCTTGTAAGTGAGATCTTATGCAAACGTATAGCCTTAGTTAGCTTGCAGACTGCACTTGCTTAAATGAACAATAAATCACTTCTTTATTTTTATTTGCTATATAGCAGACTTAATAATAAAATGTTAGTCCAAACTAACAATGCAGATGCCTCTTTGTTTCTGAACTAACAACCTAGATGCCTGTCTGCGCTACACTGAAATCATTTTTTGCAAAAAACTTAAACAATATTGTTCCTGCTAAACTAGCCACAAGACGCACGAGTCACAAGCAACTATTCAATTGAAACCAGGGTGTCGAACCGTTTCAAATAACGGTTCGGGTTCAGGTTTAGCTCCTGCTCAAAAAATTTTAGCGGTTCAGGTTTGGTTCGGGCTCACTTGAGCACCATTTTCGAGGTTCAGGTTTGGTTCAGGTTCACTCAAGTAAAATATTACTGGTTCAGGTTCGGTTCGGGTTCATTGACTTAAAATTTAACTGTCGTTACTCGTTTCGTCCAGAAAAAAAAAAAAAAGAGAAATTGCTGATTCTGTTGATGATCACCACTGCTCTTATTGTGCGTGTACCAGCGCCAGCGGCATTCGGATATGGAAAAATATATTCTTACTTTTGTTAGGGGTTCAGGTTCGGTTCGGGTTCACTTGAGCACAATTTTGAGGGTTCAGGTTTGGTTCAGGTTCACTGAAATAAAATTTTGCTGGTTCAGGTTCGGTTCGGGTTCACCAAAATGAAACGGTTCATTCGAGTTTACGGTTTGGGTTCAGGTTCGGTTCGACACCCTGATTGTAACATACTCGCATGTTTTATTGTCCAATTTTAACTATTGCATCACAATCCTTTGATTGTAACATATATGGTAATCTGCACTGCTACCGTGTAACAAGTAGTTGGCATTGCAAAACAAAGTAAAGAACGTGTTAATAAACTTTTCAATTGTCACTTTTTCCCACCAATACTAAAGGGAAATTTTAAATAATAGTGATGATGATGATAGCTATACAAAATTGACTTTATTGACTTATAAAAAAGAAATTGACCAAACGGTAAAAAATTGACTTTTTATTGACCTTTCAAATTAAAAATACGAAACTTACGCCTTGTAACCAGAGTTCTTGCAAAAAAGCACGTCATTCAAGCTTACTACCAAAAAATTGACTTTGATGAAAAAATTGCCCTAGTTGTTGCGAATGTAGAAGATTACCAATATAGCGGGCTTGGTCGGATGTACCGACGTGGGAGCTCACGCTAATAGGTACAACTTTGCTGCATGTAGAAGAGCATCATACACTAATTTTTGCCTTTTAAAACTGAAAACATTGATTTTAATTATCACCGTTTTTGTCCATTTTTCTTATCGTTTTGCGTTGAAATAGTTCTCCGTGAAACAAACTGTTAATATACTGTATAATATTGAGACAAAATTGTTTGTCTAGTTTGAGTACCTGAACATTGGGGTAACAGTCAGTCAGATTAAACTGGAAATATCTCCCGGAGTAGTTGCTTAAACATCGGGGGTTGATTTCCGTTCCATTGACTACGAAAGGTTCAGGAGAGACCACGATGTAATCAGACTCATTCAGACACAAAGACTCCAGATCCTCGTGGGTCAAGCTGTTCAATACAAAGCTTTATAAAACTTACAGTAAGGCTTGAGAGGAAAAACCGCATCTTGTATTTATTTCGTAGATCATGACCCCATTGAATATTTGTTACAACGCCATTGACACATTTAGCATCATTATTATCCTGTGTAGCATCACACTCCAACATAGTCTCAAGAAAAAATAAAATCTGATACATTGGTTCTTAAACGAGGACTAAAGATTGTATCAATTGAGTTATCTAGACTAAGGCCAATCGCCTATATTGGCGTTGACTCCATTCTTCTTGACCCAGCCGTTCCAGAGATATTCTACTTCAAACACGACGTAGGAGCCAGAGGTGGAGTTGAGGACACAAGGTTCGAGGCCAAGGACACACAAAAAAAAACAAGGCCAAGGCCAAAGATCGACCCTCCAAGGACAGGCCCTCTCGAGGCTAAGGACAGGAATGCTCGAGTCCAAGGATACAATGCACAAGTATTCTCCAAAAAAAGGTCTTCAAAAATTTTCCGCAAGGTCTTTGGCGTGTTCCAAGACGAAAAGAAAATGGTCATGACCCTGTCCCATTACCAACAAATCAGAAACTAGTACAGGGCATTTTCTGGGACTTGCAGGATTCGAGGCAAGGCCAAGAACTTCAAACTCTGTCCTCGAGAACGTCCTCAAGGCCAAGGACGTACTCGAAGACTCCACCTCTGGTAGGGACATCTAAAGTTATAATTTTTATCAGCAACCGTTTCATCGCTTAGACTGTTTGGTAGCCCAAGTAACAAACGTCCAAAAACGACCGAAGGTAAAAGGCTAGTAGGCTAATGTTTGCAAGTTAGTTGGAAAAGTCTATTCTAGGGTCAAAAATACTGAATGCAAATACAATAGGCCTATTCAGGTGCAGGTAGTCTTTTATCAAGTTTGTTAAGGTGTATATGAGTTTGTAGTTTAGTAATAAAAACTTTTTTGCTTGGCTAAGCTATGATTTAGATTGAAATGTATGTGACAGCTTGATTTTTACTACGATCGCTAGGCTACCGAACAGTCTAACGGTACATACTTTTTTCCAGCTCGGATCTGTTTTGCTGACAAGATCAAACTTGATTAATGCACAGGGAAACGACTCAATGCAGTAGCTTAATTGTGGCCTTGCTTTAGATTAGAACTGAATGGCGCCGCTAATGCTATCAAAGTCAGAACGTCAGGGTTGCCAATAAAAATTATAACCATAGAGGCACTTACGTCGTGTTTAAATTAGAATATCTCTGAAACGGCTTGGTCAACAAGGATGGAGTCAACGCCAATCTAGACCAATACGATTGGCCTAACTTTAAATACAAACAGTGATTTTGTTTTCAGTTCTCGTTTAACACTATTTCACACGTATGAGGGTGGCATTTTTGCCCCTTCTCCGTGTTTTGGTGATAAATCCCTTCAGAAAATAGATTTTTATTTTAAATCAAATTGACTTTGACTCAGATTTTATTCGTTACAAATAACTTCTAAAAATTTTAAAGTTGCTTAGGTAACGGTAGCTTTTCCAATTTTTGAGGTTTTCCGAAGTCACTTTCCAAAATTTGAGCATTTTTTGGCCAATACTTAAATAACATAAATGACGCCAAAAAAGCGTTTTTGTGACGTACTAACTTGACTTAGGCGTTTCATGGTTCAGTATCAAAAAACTAACTATGCAAAAAATTTGATCTGCCTCTGACGTCATTGAAAAAAGACGTCATTTTTCAAAAAAAATATGGCCGTAACATCACAATAATAATGTCATCAACTCAAAACCCATTTTTCGAAAAATGCTTTTTGGTGAATACCAACCCGCATGCCAAACTTGGTGGTCAAATGATTTTTGATTTGGGAGTTACATAGATAGGGCATTTTTGCTCCCCCTCCTGTATAAAATGCGTTGGTCAAATATCCCGTGTAAAATAGGGTCAATTCAATCTGTAGAGAGGCTCGTAGATTGTTCAACCGAGTCGGTCGACCGCATTGGGACGCGTCCTTTCGACCCGGATATTACAATGGCGAGTACGACAGAACGTTGGAGTGTTGGAGGCTCTCCCTTGTGATAGTTGGAGAGATTGAAGTGCTGTCGCCAGCGTAAAGGGAATGGGTATTAAATGTTGGTCACTCTCCAAAGTAGCCACAAGTGCAAGTAAAATCGGATACATTTGTTCTTAGATTAAGTCAAGCTGGAGAGTGGCTCATAGGTTGTTCAATCAAGCCGGTAGACCGCACCAGGACAAGTTCTTTTTGACCTGGATGTTAATTACAGTATGTTACTAAATAAAATTAATTCTCTAACATTAGGTTAAGTTTAGAAACCAACAGGTAAAAAGCTACTAAATTCGAACGGATGCGACCCAGTCATAGTTGTACGCCAAAAAAGCGAGTAATGTACGCGGATATGCTTTTCGAAAACGCTAAGCAAAAAAAAATTACAATTATCAACAATGCTTTTTACAATGCTAAACATTCACTGAGCAAACTTTTCCATGCAGAGCTCGCGCATGTTTGGACGGAGCTAATAACCTCGCCCATAATCGTCTGAGCGAAATAAGTTTCTTAAAGCTTTATTGTAAGTGTTGTAAAACATCAAGTTTACTCCCATTACATTGCTTGATAAATTAATTTATTTCTAGGTTACTTAGTTCTATTGCTTACGTGATTATGGTCATTGCAGGATTGGAACAATTTATTTTTGGCACTGCAAAGAATAAGAACATGTCAGTTATTGTAATATGATAACTAGCGATGAATTTTAAATTCCAATGCATAAGAAAAACTACCGGTTGATCGAGATCCTTTTTTTGGCCAAACAAAAGTCATGACTCTTTTGCTTCTCGGCATGTTCCTTGTTTGCCTTATGCTAGATCTACTATCGATAAATGACGATTGTAGCCAGGGCCTACGAAAGTAAGGTTTAGGGGGTACATCCTACCCGGACCGAGCCTAATGGACCCAGGAGAACCTATTAATTTACGAGCACCCAAATAGTAGCACTAGCTCTCAGTTAGTAGTAATACACTAAGCTCGGTGTTTAGTTCAAAACTTGGTGAAGAATTTTTTTTGACTTTACCTAACTTCTGCAATAATCTGATCGGATTCCCAGGAAAGAGACTTTTTATTTTTTGTTTTACACCGCATTGAGACACATTAGTTTATTGTTTGGTTTTCACGCAAAAACATGGTCAATTTTTAGTGACGAAATTTTTTGTTTTGACTTCACTTAATTTTCGGCTGAGGCCAGCATCAGTTTTTGTACCCCCTAAAAAAGTGTCTCTCGGAGGCCCTGATTGTAGCTGATTATGCAGCCGAAATAGTGGATACACTAATGTTATTTATTTATGCAATAATTGCAACTTTGGCAACGCTTCACGTCGGAAATCCCCATGTTTTTTTCTGAGCAAAGATAGCCCAGAGATTTTTCTGCAACCAGATATTGAAACTTGGAAACGGGTAAAGGTAGAAACTAGAAATTCAACACGTATATGGGGTACGCACCTGGAACAATCTTTTTGCAAATTTTGGGGGCAATCGGTCACGTAGAGATATGGGTTTCCTAGCAAAAAAAAAAGATACGCCATTCGGAGGTTCAAACTCGATATTACAAAAACGAACTCTACATTTTTGAGGTTAGAATCGCCTGGGGATGCAGTTTTAGTTTCCACATTTAAATGTTTTGAATTCCGACACTTTTTTTTTATTTATTTATCTTTTTTTTGTTGGGATTCCGCAACGCTTCGTATCAAAGATCCCGATGCTGTTTCAGAGCAAAATAAGCCGTTTTTCTGCCAGCGGAGGCCGAAATCACTAACATTTTCAGATTTAAAGTTTTGGAACTTTGACACTTTTTTTCTTTATCTAGGTTTTTTTTTCATCGTGGTATTAAGAATTTTTTTTATATGCAAAACTTTGAATAGATCAAAGCTAAACACTTGAAATTTAGAAATATAAAAAGTCTATTACTAAGTTGTGCTCTTGCATTTTTGGCGTTGCCAAGTCACATGGTTTGCGGAGACTGGGGCCTAAAAATTGTGAGTTTTTGAATTTTTTTTCGAAGTTGCTTGAACTTTTCAATCAAAGCTTGGTGAATGTATTTTACCTAATGAAAAGTACTAGTTTGCAAAATTGTAGGATTTGATCATTTTTAGGAAACAAGAAATTGACCCCAACTATTTTTCCATCTTTAAACAAAGAATAATAATTGATTTTCGTTATGAATGCACAACGTATTGTTATGGCGTAGTGGTTAAAGGCTTAATAGGTTAAAACAGTGCTAAGTAAATAGAGCTGGGCTAAACTATTTAGTCGGTGCTTGATTTTTTCCAAGCCACAAATAAAAGAATAATGAATGTTTACATAATTTTTTTTTTTAAATCATATTAATTTTTATTTTTATTTTGGCGTTACAGGTGATCTTGTGGTTTCACCTTGATTCTCTGTTGATAATATTTTACAATCTGCTTTAAATTTTATACGCTTTAGACTAAGTTTTTTTTTTGTAAATTTTATATTCTCAAATTTATTTCATAAACTGCTTCTGGATTCTAAAATAACGCATAAGCTTAAGTAGCATTTCCTGGGTTCGAACACTGAATTGGTCACACATAATTGTTTGAAAACAAAAGTTATTTTACATGGAATCTACAGCAGTTGAATGCCGCTAGTTAAAAATTTTCGAAACGTTTCTAGTGCAATGAATTATGGCTACTCTGTGCTATACTCTACGCAACGATATTTTTTATGCTGCGGAATTGAACTCATTCTCGCTGTTAGCGCTTGATTGGCTATACGGATACTGAGAAGTAGAAAGATCTAAGAGCGTATAGGCAGGCGTAGTCGAGAGTACAACGATTGGGCCAAGGATAACGACTAAAAAATTCGAGGCATATGTCAAAAAGCCAGTTTTTCTAAATTATGGTTGACAAATTTTCCATTATTTTTAAACGCGAAAGTGTTTAAGATATTGCATTTTGTGAAGTTTTTGATAATAAATCGAAAATAGGAGTTTCTAAAAATAAGAAATGCGATTTTGAAGTTTTACGCGTTAGCAGCAATGTTGATTTCATTTTGCAGCGATATCGCGATAATGAAGCAATTATAGGGCCGTATCTCGTGAATGGGAATAAATAAACTCTAAAAGTGGAAATGGTTAATTTTAAGGCTTTAACGCCATTAGTTACGGCCTTGGAGCAAACGTCCACTAAATGTGCGTCCCCACTTTTTTAGTACTTTTTTAAACACAAACCTTATTGCTTGGTAACAAGTTAGATCTTTTCTGCAAAACTGTGATATTGCTTTTCACAGATTCAGATTTAATTTGTCAACCTTCAATGCAATAACATGCACAAAAGGAGTAGATAACCTTCAAAGTATAAAGATGAGAATTCGGGTAAAAAGAAACTGGTCAAATTCCCATCATAGGCGTAGCCAGGATTTTTGATTGGGGGGGGGGGGGGCCCAAATCACAAATCACATGCAATGACGTCATCAGAAATTTTCGAAAAAGGAACTTTTTGTGGGGCAAAGACATCGTAGTAAGGAAGATCTGAAGCCATAACCTGTTGGCACTTAACCAGGATTTTGATGAAGGAAGAGGGCAAAAACTAATAGTTAAAAAGTGTAAATGTCTAACTTACGAGATCTGCGGAGTAAGCTAGTGAACTCAAACGTATTACAGACGGGGGTCTGGGGGCGGAGCCCCCAGCCACTGGTGGCTATGGAGGTCTGGGGCAAAGCCTCCAGCCGCTGGGCGATTTTTGTAAGTTTTCGGAAAAAAAAGCTATTTAAATCTCTTATTTTGCACAAGTTCAGAGCCATTTCAAAGAACTAGATTTTTAACATTTCAAAGCCAATCGAAAAAATTTAGTTGTTCAATTCTCCTTTTGCAATTAAATCCCAAAACACGTTAGAATTTTGCATTATGGTGTAAAATTTTAATTGTAAGTGATTTGGTCTACAGGGGGAAGTAAGGCACATTGCCCCCTGCAATACTTTAGCAGTAAATAATAATCCTCTCGAAGATTTTCCTTAAAGATTTTTGTTTAGTCATGAAGTTTACCAGTTTTAGGAGTACATGTACGGCCAAAGGGCCCAGGCCCCTTCAATTGAAATTCAGTAGTTTGTTCAATGAGCATTTTCCCTAGCTATTTTTTTAAAAGTATTTTCTGCGTAAAAACCGGCTAGGTGGAGGTGAATCGTTATTGAAAAATGGTACAATAGACGGTTATGCTTACTAAACATGTTATTCCCGGGCCGGATTTACATTGGGCAGGGGCCCCTGGCACTTAGGGAATTTTTGCAACATCTTCCTGCCAAATATAAGTGAAGACCAAAAAAAGTCCTACTATTCGAGGGCTGGGTCCCGGCACTGTGCCATATGGCAAATACTACGCTGGTTATTGTATTAAGTTCATAAAAAGTTTAGATGAGGGCCTGAGGTAGCAACTTTTAGAACAACAACCCTTGATTTCACCCTGGTTATACGCTTAAATTGGTAGGAAAAAATTGAATTAAGGAGGTGCACCGGGCCCCCTGGTCGCCAGTATTATTTATTGTTAATTACTGTTGTACGCGTGTACTGTTGTACGCAAAGATGCTAAAAGAAACTGAAAATGAAGAAACAAGGCTGTTTTGACAAATTTTTGTCATTGGTGGCATTTTGATTAAGGGGGCCCGGGTCCCCTCGGCCACCCCCTGGCTACGCCAATGATTTTGAGACAAGATCGCTCCCCTAATAAGTTCTTTCATAAAAAAAAAACATTTAAATCAAAATTAAAATAACTTATTTTCCAAAACGAGGAGGACTCGAGTCAAGTCACTTGACAGTTTTTTGAAACGTCCAAGAATTGCATGACATTATTATGACGTGGACATGTGGTCCTTATTATTATTGCTTACTTTTGTACGCTTAAATCCTAAATTAAAAAAACTGCAATTCCGGACAGGGACAACATACTGGCTATGCTCTCTTTATATTTATCATTGGTAGTATTTCAATTGGGGGGTTCGCATTACCGCCTGTGTTATAGCATTAGGTTTATAATAACGTTAAACGAGGGCCTGGGGTGGCAACTTTTAGGTCAAAACTCTTAGCTTTCTCACAGCTAGGTTTTGCATATAAATTGTTAAAAATTTGAATTAAGGGGCCCCTGGCGCGGAACCCTTAGTCGTCAGTCAGGGGACCTGGGGCTTCCTGGTTGCCAGTTAAAAGCCCCAGGGCCCCTTGGTTGTTGGTTAGGGACTCCAGGGTCCCCTGGTTGTTGGTTAGGGGCCCCAGGCCCTCTGGTCGTTAATTAGGGGCCCCCTGTTGTCAGTTAGGGAGGCCTTGGAGCCTCCTGGTTGTTGGTTAGGGGCTCCAGGGCCCCCTGGTTGTCCGTTAGGGGCTCCGGGGCCCCCTGGCTGTTAATTAGGGGCCCTGAGGCTTCCTGGTCGTGAGTTAGTGTCCCCGGGGCCTCCTGGTCGTCAGTTAGCGACTCCGAGGCCCCCTGGTTGTTGGTTAGGGGCCCCAGGGCCCCCTAGTTGTTAGTTAGGAGCCCCGGGGACCCTGGTTGTCAGTTAGGCCTACGAGGCCCCCTGGTTGTTGGTTAGGGGCCCCGGGGCCCCCTGATTGTTGGTTAGGGGCTCCAGAGCCCCCAGATTATGAGTCAGGGGCCCTGGGGCCTGTGGTAATCGGTTAATGGCCCCAAGGCTCTCTGTTTGTCAATTAGGGGCCCCCTGGTTGTTGGTTAGGAGCCCCTGGCCCCTTGGTTGTCGGTTAGGGGCCCAGGGCCCCCAAGTTGTCAGTTAGGGGGCCCCTGGCTGTTATGGGCCCCTTGGTTGATAGTTAGGGGCCCTGGGGCCCCCTGGTTTTCAGTTAGGGGTCCCGGGGAGTCCCTGGTTGTCGGTTAAGGGCCCCAGGGCGCATTAGTTGTTAGTGAAGGTCCCCTGCTTGTTAGTTAGGGGCCCCGAGACTCCCTTGTTGTCATTAATATTATTGTTAATTACTGTTATGTGCGTAATTACTGAAAAAAAAAAAACTGCAACTAAACGTCGCTAGGCTATGTTGTTGTAATTTTTTGTCGTTAGTGGTATTTTGATTGGGGGGGGCCGGGCCCCCTGGGCCCCCCCCTGGCTACGCCTATGATTCCCATATCATATTCTTCGAAAAAATAAACATCATTCTAGTGTTCTGCTATCCACTAGAGTCCAAGTTATCGTACAAGAACAAGGGGCGCTCAAACAGCAAATACAGTATACTGTAGAACCTCACTTAACGGGCACCTCAATACAATGGACACCTCATGATAATGGACAATTTCGTCATGTACGGAATTCTCCTAAGCCAGTAACTTGTATTCTTAGCCCAATACTATGGACATTGGACACCTCATTATTCAGGACAAGGGACAGCTGATTTGGTAAAATGTGCGTCACAACCTAACTTATAATGGACAGTGTTGGTAACAAAATGCAGTCATTTTAAAAGTTGTTTGTGGTAATAACTCATTGAACATTAACAATTACTTGTATTACATAATTGTTCGACAATTGCTAACTAAACAATGCTAAATTTAATCAAACTTAAACCGTTTTATTTAGTAGGCTATAGGGTAAATAAGCTAGTAGAATAATTTGAGGTGCTCAAGTAAGAATTCCCCTTGTTTTAACAATACACGAAATCACGAAAGACACTGTAGAAAGAGATGGAAAGAGATGGCACTAAGCAAAAGCAGACAAACAAGACGTGAACTTTCACTAGAAGACAACTGTAGGCTGATAAGAGAGTGTTGGTAAATCTTGAAGAAAGCTAGCTAAAATCTTCAGCATTGGAAAGTCTCAAGTGTCGCAGATTATGAAAAGAAAGGCAGAGCACCTAAAGGCGTACGAGTAAAATGCCCCTGATGATTAAAAGCGAGCCAATGAGATGGTGATACTGTAAAAGATGTGCTTGTATTAGTACAACTGCAAAAGTTTTAATAAAACGCAATACTATTGTACAGTATATTGCACCGTACATGTTAAATTTGGTTTGAATCTATTGTACTGTAATTTACTATATGGTTAAGTGATCTCAAAGTAAAAGTATAGACATAGGTGGGCAAGTTAATGCAAAACGTTAGCTTCGTTAATCTCTAGTCCGTTAACAAACTTCACACCTCCGTTAACGTTAATGCGGTATTTTCAGCTTTAATTAACGGAAGTTAATAAAGTCCGTTAATTGGTTAACATTTTGCGTGTATTTTACATTTCGTTTTATTCATTCGCTTCTAGAACTCGTATTGACGCTGTTGAGCAGATTGTAAGGAAATATTTATTGCTATGGTGGTGTTTTTGTGTTTTGGAAGTTACATTTTAAAGTCTAATATAATTTCAAGATAGAAATAAGTTCAAATGCTCTAACGAAGCTACGATCGGAAAATCTTTGGAAAAAATCTCTGGAAATCTGGAAACAGCGATAATTGATAGACCTCTGTGGCTGCAGGTTATTATTTGTCACAAAAAAGAGCTCCTTTCTTTGCTTTTTTCTATAAAACTCGTGCTAATACCAACAAGCGCTGCAAGTGCAAACTGGTTTGTACCGGTACGATGAATGAATGGTGCAAGATATTAACGATAAAAACCTTAACGGAAGTTAACAGAACTTGACGGAAGTAACTTTAGTCCGTTAACAGAACTTAACGGAAGTTAATTTAATCCGTTAACATGAAAAAACTTTTTAACGGATCAACGAGTTCAAGAAAAAGTAAGCTTCGTTATTAACGATTAACGGACTTGTGTCCACCTATGAGTATAGGATATCATATTGTATAATTACGATTTCCAAGGAATGTCTTTTTTACTACCACACAGAGTCCATTGGTGTCCATAAAAAATTGATTTTCAATACAACGGACACCTCCGAATTACGGACAGCTGAGCTAAGTCCCAAGGGTGTTCGCAATAGTGAGGTTCTACTGTAATACAAAACTGAATTTGAGCCAAAAGTTTTTCAGCGGTCGGCCACTGCCATTTCTTGTCTGAATTTGACCATAACATAAATTTATTTCTCCACAACGCTCAAACATAAACGGAACGAAATAATAAAAGACGACAAAACTTTGCTTACATCTAATGACCAATGACCAGTTGTTTCATTAAATTGTGATTTAAAATTATGGCTATCACTTGCTCAAAACTTCATCCAAATCGACCATAATCGACTTTTATAAAAAAAAAATTTCCATCGTTTGTGAACAATTTTCTCCATATGTTCTTTTGCCGACTTTTTTCAGCAATTTCATCAGTCAGTATCTAATATTGATTTTTGGATGTTGCATAAACAAGAAAATAGCAAGCGTATTCGATATGAATTGACAATCTTAGTAGACTTGTTGCACAACCTGTTGGTCACTAGATTCTGAAGTTTACTTTTAAGCACAAAAACAAAAAAACAAACAATAAACTTCTAAAACTTTTCTACGCTTACCGATTATACTGCAATTGTCTCCAGCAAACCCATCATTGCAAATGCATTTGTAATCTTCATCTTCTCCCTCGACGCACGTTCCATTGACACAAGAATCAATCCCATCACAAATGCTTGCTTCTACTGCATAGAATTTAACAAAATTGATTTAATAAACGAATGACCAACTACGTAGAGCCTTGTTGAAAATGTCTGCAGGTTGGCGAGGTTTTCAATTCTTATATGTAATGATGACCCTTCGTTAGCCTATAGGAGCTATCCGCGTGATTGTACAGCATAACATGCTCTACACCCTAAATCACAACTAAGTCATGATATATGAACAATTTTTGAGGATTGATTCTACTTCAATAAGCACTGATGATGCCTTATTGGGTGAAATATGTTTGCCTGTAATATGTTCCACGGATAGAATGCAACGACTTTTAATTTTACTTTAGTTTGACTTTCAGCAAAGACAATTTCATAATCAATTTTTGTTATTAATTTTCGAATAAAACTTTGCAATTGCAATGTCAACTGTTTTAGTATGTAGTAGGCAGAATGGGTAATAACCATCGCAAAATTTGTGCTTGTAGTTTTTTAAGACTTAAATTTACGAAGAATTTCCGTCCAAAGAAAGGAGAAATAAAGATTTATTTCATCAATTTACAATTTATAAAATCAAACAAAAAAACAAAAAAATACAGAAAAAAAACACAGTTAAAATGATCGACAAAGAGCACTGAAGAACCGTTTCATCGGTTATCAAGTCAAGGTGCTCCTTTTCATTCAGCAGCAAATTACTTTTTGTGCGTTATCAACAAGTGATATCAGATATTTTGTAATATATCAAAAATATGTCGAAAGTATATCGTATGTAACTGCATCAGACTTTACTAAAAAACACTGAAATGCATCCGTCAAAACACAGTCGTGCTTGCGGCACAAGCAGAAAGGCAGCATGAAAGAAAACCAGTACGGCCACTCTTGTTCTTAATATTAAAATGTAACAATGCTTGAAAAATAACTTCTGTAATTTTTTACAACATTTATTAAGGTTTAGGGTTCCAAGAAGGGGCTAGAGTTCCCCAAAATCGGTTCAAATCGTAAAATAACTCTTCCTGAAAGGACCACTGCTTTTTACACATTTTAGCATAGTTATTTGAAATGTACGCAAAATTCTGCACTCAATAGGATTTTGTTCCACAAATTTACGCCAAAACATACTCCGCAAACGCCAAAAACCACTCAAGCAAAACGAAATCGCTACAGCGAATTCACACTTTATCACTCATAAAACCTAACTGAAGTGAATAGAAACATGGTGTTTTTTGCAGTTAATTAGTTTCGTTGTTATTCATTTATTTTGATCAATAATCATGTTTTCCCTTTAAGTAAAATAATTTTTTTGTGTTTGAACCTTCAGTAAGAATTTTTATTGAAAATCAAACGATAGAAAAAAAATTCTAAAAAATCAGTTTATTAAAAAATGAAAATTACAGTAAGTTTCGAAAACATCAGTTGCATTCAGTATTGTTTTCTGAGTCTTGGTTGCTGCTTCCTATTGTGCTCAACCACTTGAAGAATATTTTGAAACTTTCCTTCAGATTTTGTGGTACCGGTGAAGTTATGAGATAACTTGATGCACCTTTCCGCACTATCCTATCAAGAATGCATGCAAAAAGTAAAGGCAATCAATGCCGTCAATGATAGTGCGGAAAGGTGCATCAAGTTATCTCATAACTTCACCGGTACCACAAAATCTGAAGGAAAGTTTCAAAATATTCTTCAAGTGGTTGAGCACAATAGGAAGCAGCAACCAAGACTCAGAAAACAATACTGAATGCAACTGATGTTTTCGAAACTTACTGTAATTTTCATTTTTTAATAAACTGATTTTTTAGAATTTTTTTTCTATCGTTTGATTTTCAATAAAAATTCTTACTGAAGGTTCAAACACAAAAAAATTATTTTACTTAAAGGGAAAACATGATTATTGATCAAAATAAATGAATAACAACGAAACTAATTAACTGCAAAAAACACCATGTTTCTATTCACTTCAGTTAGGTTTTATGAGTGATAAAGTGTGAATTCGCTGTAGCGATTTCGTTTTGCTTGAGTGGTTTTTGGCGTTTGCGGAGTATGTTTTGGCGTAAATTTGTGGAACAAAATCCTATTGAGTGCAGAATTTTGCGTACATTTCAAATAACTATGCTAAAATGTGTAAAAAGCAGTGGTCCTTTCAGGAAGAGTTATTTTACGATTTGAACCGATTTTGGGGAACTCTAGCCCCTTCTTGGAACCCTAAACCTTAATAAATGTTGTAAAAAATTACAGAAGTTATTTTTCAAGCATTGTCGCATTTTAATACTAAGGAAAAAAGCATTTTCAAAAACTAAGGAAAGGCAAAACAGGGTAAGTCGGCCAGTCAGAGGTACTTTGATTACAAAGGTAATATTGGGTAAATTTAGATAAGAAGATAAATGGTATTTCCAGTTCTCACTATGATTAATAATAATAAGTTGGAGTAAAAATGGTCGAAAAAATTTTATTGAGTTTGGCCTCACTAGATATGCCCAAAGTTGCCATTGCACCAAAAACAGTCTGTAAAAATTTTATAATTTAAACAAAGCTTTGATCTCCCCAATTTTTTTTGCTTTTGCGACCTTTCTCAACAGGTTATTTAGCAATCGGAAAATAACTGCGTAGCATCTAACTTAGTCTTGCCCTTACTTTTTTTAAAGCGATAAAAATCCGTTTTTTTGTTGATGAGTATACCTCTCTTGTTGACAAAAATATTTCACCAGAATTGATCACATCATTGGGGATTTGATGACGTCATCGAAAATCAAACTTTATTTTAATAGGGTTTTGGCTACTCAAAATGAATAAATTTCACTTTTTGGCAATTGAATTATTTGCATTCGTTAAAAATAGCGAAGATATATTTACACTTCAATAATAGCTCAATTCTCAGTAAACTTAGTAATGTAAAAAACTAGGGTTTTATCTTAGTCGCAATTCAAGTTGCCACGTTTCAAAAAAAAAATTCAGTGTACCTCTTTCGGAAGGCCATACGAATGTGCCCCCAAAATTTTTTTTTTTTTATCTTCTGTGGTTAAGTGAATGAATATAAAAGAAAGGTGAAGCAGGAAAAAAGTAGAGAGTACCACGTTGAGGGTTTTACCCTCAAACGAATTGCCCAAAATATGATAATTCTAACTTTTTGCGCAAAACGGCTAAAATTGTCGATATCGACAGATAAAGTATAATTGTCAAAAATAAAAATAAAACATGACGAAACTTGGGAATATCATCTTAAAATGTTGTCCCTTAAATTAAATCCAAAATTTAAGATGTTTGACGCTTTAGGCTAAATAGTAGTTGAAATTTCCAGAATTGGTATGTTCCAAAGAAAGGCAAAAGGAACGACTTAGAGGTTCCAAGTTGTGGAGTTTCGTCGAAATTGATCTTTAGATTTTCTGGTTTTGAAGCGCTGAAGCTGAATTGCTTTGATAGATACCGTATTTGATTAAGATGCAGTGCCGTTGCCAAATCAAACGAAATGAGGGAGCACTAGACAAAAGTGAGAGGGCACTAAAATTTGCATATAAAGATTGATCTTTAGATCTTGTACGGCTACAATTATGCGCAATTTTTAAATATGGCCGGTAGCGTTTCTTAATTCGTTTCGTCTTCGGCCCACAATCGCTTGAAAAATCTATCTGCAGCAGTGAATGCTACCAGACGTGCAACCAGAATTTTGCTAAGAGGGGAGAACCAAAAGTTGTTTTTTTTTTGCATAAAAACTACCTGATTTAGTCCCCGTGCTAAACAAACTGTTGCAATGCAAGCGTGTCACTGACGGGCAGAGTCACTAAATATTTAGTGACAGTAGGCCTGGGGGTGGAGCCTCCAGGCGCTGGGCGGTTTTTGCAATTTTGCAGCAAAAAAATAGCAATTTTAACGCCATTTTAATCATATTTCGCACTTTTTGAAGCCATAAGAATAAGTAAATTGCTAAAATTCAGAAGTCAGTTCAAAGAATTAAACGGCTTTACACATTCAACCCTACCTACCTTACTTTAAGTCAAATCTAATCTACGTTTTAATGCTCGTATTTTGAGGTTAAATTTCTAAATGGCTTTGCTAAGGGGGCTTAAGACTCTGCACCCTAATTACGCCACAGCCAACGACTTCAAAATCTTGAGTGAGCTCTAAAAATCAAAACAGCTGGTCTTTGAAAAAAAAATGTTTTTACGTATTGTCTCATGCCATAATCACTAACAAAGTACCGCCGGTAACGATTTTGCAGGCTTACATGCCTCTTCCGCGACACATTCGTGAAGGCGTGTTAGTAAGATGGAATATTCCGTCAGATTTATGTACAGCTGTTGATTGGCCAGCAATTTTGCTAAGAATCGAGAAAATGTCTCAGGTGAATAATTATGTTTGAACGTACCATTCCTTTTTTTATCATAGTCTGTTGTCTTGTCGTTGAGCGATGTTCCAAAAACAGTATTTTGAGTAAACCAAAATGGGAGGCACAAGCAGCTGTAAAGGGTGCATGGCTCCCGCAGGCCCCCCTCCCCTACCCCCCAATAGCGACGGCACTTTTTAGATGGCTGAGTTTTTTTAATGCACTGTCACTGGAGACGTCCATAAAATTCTTTTCTTGTACCGTAGATTTTTGAAGAATTTTATTTAGAAAGTTAATGTTAAATAGTGGGTTCGCAGTTTCTTACTGCTTTAATTCATTTTTTACAAATGTTTGTGTTTGTCTGAAGCAATTTTGAAGAACAAAATAAACGTCACATCTATTTATTCAATAGTCATACAGTATCCAATACTTTGGATAGCAATACCAGAATAGAGTGCTCACGAATGAGCGACAGCTGTAAAATGATTCTGATAGTAAAAGTCGTGCAACCACAAGCCTTGGCATATCTCTGTTAGTGGAAAGTAATAAATTTGATTGATGTATTAACTTATTGCTTGAAAGTCACTGGAATTTTAAAGACGTCTGTCCGCTTCATGTTATTGCGTAATGAAGTGAAAAACTGTCAACTTGTAAGATTTTTTTGTGATGAGTATACAGTATTTAGGCGCTGTAAACTATGTTGTTATAAGCTTATTGATTAACCTTAATTGATTATATTATTAGTAATAAGTTTTCTACAGCAGACCTTTAAATTTTAAAATCGAGTAACCACAAAGCTGTTAAACTTAATGAAACATGACAGACTAAGCGGTATTTTTAAACTATTGATCTAGGTATCAATGGCCATTTGACTTAACGCAATTGGGAGGCTGTTTAAGTTCAGTATAAGTAGGATATAGTCGCGAAGTCCCATAATCTCTCTTGCAATGCAACTTAGTTCATTACGTAATGCCTAGTTGCTTCTAACTTTAGGATTATATTGAAGAAAATTAGCTTTAACCACTCCATAAACAGATAATCAAAAATAGCTACGTTTAACCCCTACTAGCTACTCCACGATGGCTATCGTCGCAGGTTATCTAAAGTGTCGCAAAAATGAAGTTTGTTTGTGACGTCATTATGCTTTCGGTGTTTATGGCAAATGACTGGCTTAGAAAACCGTGTATCCTCACTCCTCACGGGCATGCTTCTAAAATAAAACTGGGCAGAAAGAGATCAAAACGTCATTTAAATTCAATAAAATTTTGCACATATCTTACCCCAAGCATTTGGCACATTTTCAACATTTTAGCTTATAAAAGTTTCTAACTTCATTTTTTCGCTCCACCCGACAGGCTAAGTGGCACATTTTCATCATTCAGTTTAGGTTTTGGACTATAAAAAACTTTCTAGGTTCTATGTTAATGCTGCAACAAGTTTATGTAGAAGATACCGACACTTCCAAGAAAAAAGAAGAAAGGACACAATTAAAAACAAATAAAAAAAAAACACTACGTATACCTTAAGGTGAAACTTGTAAATTAATTTGTTCCGGGAAAAAACATTTACAAGCTCTTTGTCAAGATTGCGTTGGATATAATCGTTCACTAAGTCATAAAATGTGTCAAAACATTATTTTTTACTTGCTAATTTTTAAATTTATGTTATTTGATAATTGTTTTACTCAAAACGTACAAAACTTCAACAACCGCGTCAAAATTTCTGGTCATGACACGACAAAATTTGAGATTCGTAGATTTCAAAGTTTTTGAAAATTTTACAGTATGCTTGGTTAGTGTTAGTATTATCGTTTTCTTTTTTTTTTATCCCAGCCGAAATAATCACAAAAAAGTTTTGCTACCTCATAAATATACTTTAATTCCTGTTCTTTCGTAATGTTGTACTTCATTGTCAATGAACATGCACCGACACCGAGAACCGGGCCTCAAAAGCGAAATTGTAAAAGCGCTATACTCGAGCTTCGAAAACTTGAATAATATGTGCTTGAAACCACATCACAAAATATAATGAAAAACTCAATTACTAAATTCAGTAGACTTACCTGTCGGAATAAATCTGCAGACCCATAAATGCTTGGTAGTAATGTCAACAGTTACCCAACCGATTGTTGGCGAGGTGCGCCAAGCAAAAGCACCCTCAAGATCGTCAGGAACGTAATCCTATTAAATCAAATCTTTCATTTTTTCTCGCTGTATTACCCCGAAGTGTGTAACGAGTTTAGGAGCCCATCTTCGCGTCATTGCGCCCAAGCAACACAGCTTCTCTTGAAAACATGTCGAAGCGGTGACGAGCCGTCAGCAGCACTGTGTTAGATTTGACAAGCTGGAGATTTGAACCTTAGACTTCCTGCTCCAGAGACGAACGCGTTACTGCTCGAGTAACTGGCCGGTATGTAAAATGTAACCCCAAACATGAAAATCGTAACGGTACGAAAGTCGTCATCAACGCTTTCAGAGCTAACCTGTCACCATCACTATATTGTAGCAAATGCAGCAAAAGAGAAAAACAGTATCAATTCACCATTTATTTTTTATTTTCAGGCAGTTGTGTTGCCAGAAATTTGTTTTAGGAGCAGCAATAATACGAATGATAATGTAGTGGATTACTTTACCTAGCAAACATCCCGCTTATGCTTTAACTCCAAAAATTTGAATGCTGTATGTTTTATTTAGATCACAAAATAGTGAAAATAATTTGAGCAGACTTTTTCAATCATGGTGACATCAGAAATATGAAACCCAAAACCTTTATTTAGCATCATCTAGTGGTCACAACATTAAAACCCTGCACAGCAAACTCATGGGCTTATTAGCATATTAGAGCATTGTTTAGTATAGCACCTTCAGATTGCGATAGTGTCATTTAGTGAGGTCACAAAATGAAATGATGTCATACTATAAAAATTACCCAATTAAAATCCAAAAAGTTTAAAATTTTCATTTTCTGCATAAAATTATTGTACGCATAAAAAATACTTTTATGTTTGTTGTAGACAAGTTAATATGATTGGCATGGCAATGATACCATACTATTGTAGGGATTGGTTTGACATCCCTGCTTGATAATTATGATAATGCGAGCTGGCAACAGTTACAAATTACTATTATTATTATTATATGCGAATAATAATGCGACCAGTATATATGCGACCTCGGTGAATTATATTTCCGCCGGGCTTGATGATATGCAGCTATCGCGGGCAGAAGTGCAAACTTTAGTCAATTTATGTGGCCGATAGCTGAAATAATATTATATTATCGCTGTTTTATTTCTAAAATGAATTATCCCATTACAGGACCCCGCTTACTACAATACTTGTGCCCTAGTGGCTACACTATCCTTATTTTACGACGAAAAGGGGAACAAGACCTGCCTCTCAGTTTTTTTGTGGTAAATCCCTTCAAGACAAAAACATCTTCAAACCAATTTGACTAAAGGTCAAAGTTTTTCACAACTAACTTCCGAAAGTTTGGAGGTACTAAAGCTAACAAAAGTGCTCCAATTTGGAAGTTTCCAAAAGTCACTTTTCAAAATTTCATTACGTTTTGGCCAATATTTTACTAAAATGACGTAAAAAGATGTTTTTGTAACGTAAATGCATTGGCTTGAGCATTTTATGAATCAGTATCAAAAAGCAAACCTATGCATGAAATTTGAACTACCTATGACGTCATTGCAAAATGACGCTATTTTTCGAAAATTTGGCTTTGACGTCACCATGATGACGTCATAAACTCAAAACTAATTTTTCTAAAAACTTTGGTGAACACCAACCAGCATGCCAAATTTGGAGTTGCAATGACTTTTGGTTTTAACAATGGCTAAGTGGGCTTTTGCGTTGGTCACGTCGATAGCGCGTGTAAAATAGGGCTAAAGTGATTCATTGCTTTTTTGGTGTTTTTTGGTCTGTGTTTCATCATCTTATTTGCTTTTTTTCTGTTTATATTTGTTATTGTCATAATACTAGTATTTTATCAATAGCTTATCGAGCTGTTAGACTTGAAGACTTCGGTCTCTTCGCAACTTCATGCCGACTTCAATTAATGAACAAGGTATATTATACCGTACTCATATATATTTTCAAACGTTTTTCAATGAAAATACAAAATTAACTAAAATGATCAGATTTACAGAGGCCTTTCACGCAGTTGTGCATTATATCATCATTTAGCTAGAGCAACTCTAGTAATTAGTCAGAGATTTTGATATAAGCTATTGTGTGAGACTATAAAATAAATATTTTTCGCAATATATCATCTGCTTCTGTATGCCTGTTAATACAGTAGAATTTGCCTACAACGTCTTCGTCTATAACGTCAACTCGTCTCGAGCGTCACATTCTGCTGGATCCCGAGTTTTAAAGTATTGTAATATTTTTTGTAGGTTTCAGTTAGGGATTTCTAGACAGCATCGGGATACGAAGGCTTTCAGCGATTGCCTTTTTCTCTCGAAAGTAGAAGGGCTATCGTTCAGAGGCGAGTGATTGAGTAAACAACTACCGTACAAACCTGCAGCGTGTTTCTAAAGTCAAGCTTGGCAAGCGCACGTGTACCAAAGCAGTTGTAAGAATGCCGTAAGCTTTGTCAATGCTAGATTTTCTATATATGTTGTAGTCAGAGTTCTCTTCTGGTGCAGTACTATAATAGTTCAGAAGAATATAATTATGGTACTTGGTTTTTCGTAACGTGGAAGTATGAACTCTGCACGGTATAAAAAGCTGTCGAGGAAATGTAACTATAAGTGCATGCAGTAGTCTAGGCTTTTTGCTTTTTCTGAATCCATTACCGTAGCTCGCAGTTGCACAGAGTACTGCGAGGGCTACAATACAATACAAAAACAGTTTAGGTTTAACAATAAAGTCTGAAGTTGCCTAGATACCTGCCATTATTTGAAATTCCCCGCATTAGAAAAAACGTGATATCGAGAGTAGGACTACAAAAGTTAGAAATTTAGTGGTAAAATTCTAAAAACTAGTTTTAGATTTGATGAGCTTATCAATGCCAGTTTTTTTCAGCTTATTCAAGTTCTACTTGCATTGCTGTCTTCAAATTTGAACAAATAAGCATTTTAATTGTGATCTAAACATATGCTGTTGCAGTGTAATCGTAACGTTAATATCAATACTGGCATAGTTTAATATCTTAAGTAGTGTTTAATATTTCTGATTGTTTCAATGGTGAATACATGCATTGCCCCGTTATGTAAGTTTGGTTATCGATCTGTGCAGTCAAATCAAAATAACCAGCAATGTTTCAATTGCAAAAGAATGAGGAGCATCATCAAAAATGGATATTTTTTATGTTCGTCAGGTCAGTGGTGCAGTGGTGCCGAAACCCAGGGAGGATGGGGGGAAATAGCCCCCCAATAATTTGACTATGGTCAGCATTTGAGTGCTGTATGATCTTTGATCTTTTTTTTTAGTCTTCAAAAGATTTTGGAAAAAAAATTCGTTTCGGTGAAGAGCTTTTTTTTGGTCTTCACTTGATTTGCTCAAAAGCGTGTAGAACGTTTTTCATATTTTATTCACGAGAAAAAATAGTGATCGAGCTTCATTTCCCCCAAATATTTAAAATAGAGCAAAATTGGTGTAAAATTGCAAATTATTCCCCCCATGCTCAACGTAAATCTGCACCACTGCAGCGGTGAAAATGTTTTTATTTCCGTTCGGCTACTGATACTAGCTGAAAAGAAAGAGTACTGAGCTTGCTTCAGCAAAAGATGCTTGTGGAAGCCTCCAAAGTTACCTTTGCTAGCAATGAGCAAGGTTTATGAACCCCTAAAGATGCTGTTGAAGTTGATTGGCTTTACAACTTTTTTTGGCGAAATGAAGTTGATAATCTCAACAAAATATCTCTCGAGGATGCCAATGTAACTTACTTTGACAATGGTTATATTGACTGCAGTATTTGTCAACGAAGAAAATGCACAGGTTGCAAAATTCTTTTGCTGGCTGATAGCGAAAGACAGAAGCAAAATAAAGAATATATTCCTAAAGACTGTATGTCTCTTTTTGACAATACTAATCGACGTCTGTCTGCCACAACTGAGCTGTGCTACGCTGTTACAATCTTGGTGTCACGAATAATAATTTTGAATGCCTGAGATATAATTATTTGCTGTGTTTTAACGTGTACGTGACTATTTTGTTTGTTTTGCCACCTTTTTAATTTGGAATATTCGAGATGATTTCTTTCTAGTATATTCTACCGTCTTTTATTAGTCACCGGAATAATTAGTTGTTTACCATTCTTAAATTGCTTTATTTAGACTTGAAGTTTGTGACGTCATAATTACGTGAAGCTTGTTGTCGTGAACTTGTATGCTTTTTCTATTGTGACGTATCAGGGATTGTTCTGGGATATTCGATAGCTTTTGTCATTGTATAAATAAGCGGGTCGTATTGCATTCTAAGATTCTAATATTCTAAAAGTGGGTGATTTTAGATATTAATTTCGGAGGCAGTTTTGCCGAGTTTGTCTATCTGTGGTTGGCTTGTGTAGCCATATAGTGGGTGATCTGAATTGGTCGATCGCGATAGTGTGTAGTGGCGACCTAGTTGGGCAGTGGCAGTTAGGTCTTTTACGATCTGAATTGATCGATCATAAGAAGTTTTAGTGGAGGATTTTTGCTCAGTGAGAGTGGTTTTGTGTTTCAATTTTAAAAAGAAGTTTTAATTTAACATTGGTGTGCTGCTTTCTGAGATTCAAGAAGCAAAGGAACTATCAACTACCATTTTCGATTCGTCAATTAACATCTCAGTCGTTCTCTAGTTTTAGTCGACGTGGACGATTTTAGAGATTAAAGGTTGTACTCTAGCCAACTATCAACGATCGCGACACTTAGCTGAGCAAGCTTACAATGCTGTTTTATCAGATAGCGTAAATCGAATCAAATTTTTGGCATCTGATAAACAGCGATATGTTTTTACTCAATCGCTTTTACGTCTTACTTCTTCATCAGCTGCTGTCCTTAACAAGCGTTGTTCCCAAAACCATGAAAACCTTGCATTGATTTTCCAAACTGCTTTCAATTATTTTGCAAAGAAAGAACTAAAAAGTCTAAGTTGCAGAAAATCAGAGCCACCTGCAAAAATGCAGCGAACTACAAAAAAGCTTTGCTCCAAGCCAAGTTGTAAGCATTCAAATGTCTAAAACTATTGACAGCTAATTTTGAAAGTACTCTTGTGACAAGCTTATTTTTTATGATGTGACATTAGATATTTTTTGAAATCAATATTAGCTTATCCTAGAGTTGATTTTTGTAAATAGCTACAGTGTTGAATAAAAGTTAGTGACTACTATTGAATATAGAATGTTTGTATTTAATTTAGATGTAAAACGTACAACTATTTCATACCGTACATATAGTATTCTGTGCATTTCTCTCAATTGTTTTTTTAGTGTTATTGTGACTCTTTTTCTGAAGGTCTGCGATTAATATTAAGTTCATCGTAAAAGAATGAACTTAAGCATACTGTTTAAATGTAAATGTACTGTCTAACTAATAAAAGTTTTTATGACTTGTATGCGAAGTATCATTATCTGTTATAGTTTTGATATATTTACCTAACGTTTTTTTTGTGTAGTTTTGCATCTAAAGTTATTTAAATGAAAGATTTTTTAGTGTTTTCACAACCGACTGCTATTGTTTTATTAGTAAAACTCAAATTATCGCACAAAAGCGGCGAAACCGCAGACGCGCTCATAGCCCTTCTAATGTCAAGCGCGAAAAAAGCTTTTGAATCCCGATGTGTCTAGATTAAGGATGGGAGTACGGTACGTTGGTACGGTACGGTACGCCTCAATTTTTTCTAAAAAGTACGGTACGCTGGTACGGTACGTTTTTTTGTAATGGTACGGGTACGGTACGTTGGTATGGTACGCTTTTTTCGTAAAGATGCGGGTACGGTACGTATAGGTATGCTCTTTTAATTAAAAACCACAGACTATTCGCACATTACGCTGGCTTTTTGTAAACAGAGGCAAAAAATCGCAAAAACCGACGCTAAATGTGTGGATTGAGTTTGCTGATTTATAGGCTAGTGATTTTAAAGTCACTTAAAGTTGCGAGTAGCTAAAAGCAAGGATTGCAGTACGGTACGCCTTAATTTTTGCCAAGAAGTACGGTTCGCTGATACGTACGCCTTTTTTTGTAATGGTACAAGTACGGTACGTTGGTACGGTACGCTTCAAAAACTGAACTGAAGTACGGTACGCTGGTACGGTACGGTCCCAGGTGCGAAGTACGTAGTACGTAAATTTTGAACTTACCGGACCGTTCTGCCATTCTTTGTTTGTAACGTCATTTCGCTTAAATGGCACCCTTATCTTATTCCTCAAGCTATGTTATTTGCTCATAATTCTATTTTTAAGCTATTATCACAGCTGTATAAACTGTCAAACGAAGCTTAAATTTTGGCGTGTAAGCTTTATTTTGTTCAGGGACAACCTGGGTAAGCTGTCTTCAGTTTTCATTGCGTCTTTTTTGTCGCAGCAATTCAAATCGTCCAGACTTATTTCAATAATAATCCTGGCATGCAAGTTTTCTTGTTCAAGTATTCGACGGGCGAACTGTCATTTGGTTGTTTTGCGAGCGGCGACGTTATCGCGCCAGCGATTCAAACTCAGGGATTAATCAGAGTAGAACTATTAAGCGCCTCACAGGCTTGCAATTACCAGTAGGAAGAGTATGATGAGGCAAAATTTGTTATGTTCTGATGATAGCTAAGTAGACGCTGTGGCGATAAGGTAAAACGTTCACGGTTACTGTGCGATATGCGAACTACTTGAGTTTTTTTTGTAAGGTTTGTTTGACTAATATCAATGATTTTGATTACGATGCAAACCTAATGGGATAAAAAAAATTTGTGTTGAACCAAACGGCAGTTTTAAAAGTTTGAGTAGTATTAAAACGGGGTACGGCCGGAAATTGGGTGAAGACCAAAAAAAGGAACAGGTCTTCATCGAGAATTGGTGCAGATTTCGACCAAATTGTGTTCATCGTCATCAACAGAGGTGGAGTCGAGGACACAAGGCTCGAGACCAAGGCCAAGGACATAAAAGAAAATCCAAGGCCAAGGACAGCCTTTCCGAGGACAGACCCTCTCGAGGCCAAGGACAGGAATGCTCGAGGCCAAGACCAAGGACACAGCCGCAAGTGTTCTCCAAAAAAAGGTCTTCAAAAAAGTTTTTCAGGCAGTCTCTAATTTATAGGCGTAGCCAGAATTTTTGATTGGGGAGGCCTAAACCACAAATCACATGCAATGACGTCATCAAAAATTTGCCTGTTGGCACTTAAACAGGATTTTGCAAAGGAAGAGGCCTTGAACTAATATAGTTGAAAAGTGCAAATACGTAACTTTGGAGACATTTTGAGAAAGCCAGTGCAACTCAAACGTATCACAGACGGGGATCTGGGGGGCTTCGCCCAGCCGCTGGGCGATTTTTTGTAATTTTTTGGAAAAAAAACTATTTTAATACCATTGAATCACATTTTGCACATGTTTACAACCATTTGAAAGCACTAGATTTTTGACATTTGAAAGCCAATTAAAAAATTTAAATTGTTTAATCCTCCTTCTGGTTGCAATTTAAGTCCAAAACACGTTTAACATCTTGCATTTGGTGTTAAAGTTTAATTGTAAGTGATTTGGTCCAGATAGGGGTAAGTAAGGTGCATTGTCTCGTGCAACATTTTAGCAGTAAACGAAAACCCATTCGAAGATTTTCCTTAGACAATAGAAGTGCATGTTAGGCCAGGGGGCCCAGGCGGCCAGGCCCCCTCAATTGAAGCTCAGCGATTTGTTCAATCAGCAATTTCCATGGTTAATTTTTGTTTAAAGTATTTTGTGCGTAAAAACTGGCGAGGTGGAGGTGGATTACTGAATTGTTACTGAAAAATAGTACAATAGATGATTACGCTTAGTAGCCATGTTATTGTCGGGCCGGATTTACATCGCGCTGGGCTCCTGGCACTTTGGAGGTTTTCGCAACATCTTTCTGCCAAATGTAGGTGAAGACCATAAAAAGTCTTGAGATCTCAGCGCAGGGCCCCTAGCTGGTACTGCACCATATTGTGGTAAATTTGGCCTTGGTTAATGCATTACGTTCATAAAAAGGCTAGATGTGATCCTGAGATAGCAACTTTTAGGACAAACTCTCCATTTCTTCCAGGTCTACGTTTAAATTGGCTGGCAAAAATTGATTTGAGGGGGTCCCGGGGCCCGTGGTCTTCAATATTGTTGTTCGCTACAAGTGTAAGCGAAAAACGCAAGAAAGAAACTGAAACTGTAGAAACAACAGAATTTTTTGTCACATTTTTGTCATTGGTGAAATTTCAATTGGGAGGAAGAGGCCCGCTTGGCTAAGCCTAGACTCCAATTGCGGAAAACAAAAAAACGTATTTGCGAATTTTCCGCAAGGTTCCTGGCGTTTTCCAACAAAATTTCAACGGTTCAAAAAACAGTGCTGTCCTCGAGCCGAGGACAGGGCAATTTTCGAGCACCTAAGGCTTCGAGGCCAAGGCCAAGGACTTGAGACTTCGAGGTCAAGGCCAAAGACTTCAAAACGTGTCCTCGAGGCCAAGGACGTCCTTGAGGACTCCACGTCTGATCATCAATAATATCCGTTGATAGCGTTAGGTTTGTAAAATGCCCTGAAGGTGTCGTTTTAGGTAAATTCTACTGTATTTCAACCTTATGCTGTTACATTGACCAGCATAGCTAACTGTTTTGACCAGCATAGTCAGCTGTTACGTCATAGTCACGTTATTATGCCCAAACGAAAATCTGCGGATGCTAAGATTACTAGCGCTGACCTACGCAAGATTCAGAATTTACTTAATAACGCTGGTACTTAATCACTCGCTAAACATTCTCAGATGCTGGAACTGAAAGGCGAACTATCCGAAATGGAAAAAGATCAAAAAGATACACGAACCAAATAAATGCTCTAAGACCTGAAAACAATAAGCTGAGATAATCTAACCAAAAGTTGGACGAACATGAAGTTCGAGAACAAGTGAAATCATTAGTAGATGAAGAAACGCCTTCACCCAAAAAAACGATAGTGCAGCTAAGGCAAGAAGTTGATCAGCTAACGACAAGAACTGACATGCTTTCTGGAAGTGTGGCCTTCATCGCAGACCAAGATGACGTTAACACTGCTAAATTTTCCGTTGCCTCTAAAATAGCCAAGAAAACCTTTGATAAACTTTTAAAAGTAGGAAATGAAATTGACGATCAAAAAATGCAGCAACAGTCAACCGCAATGCATTTGGACAAACTGGAGCAATATGGCAGACAAGAAAATCTTGAAATCTACGGGGTACCGACAATGAGGAACGAAAATACCAATCAAATAGTTAAAACCGTGGCAAAAGCTCTGAATGTGCAATTGTGCGAAAGGCACATTTCAACTTCTCACCGACCAACGCAACATCAAAACCAAACCCGTCAGTACCCGCCAATTATTGTGCGTTTTTCGAATCGAGATAAACGTAACGAAATATTCAGAAAATGAAAAATACTTCAAGCCAATCAATACATCAAATCAACGTTTGGCAATGCCGACCTGTAGATAAAAGAAAATCTGACCAGGTATAAAAAACTCTATTTGATACCGCTAAGTTGGCCAACCAAGATCTTCATTTTAAATACCTGTGGACTTTTCAAGGCCAAATCCGCCTTAGACAGAAACCAGATAGCAGAATCATCACTGTATCCTCACTCTCTGACCTAAACAAGCTTGGGTATTCCGGCCCTGTTGCTGGAAACACTGGAACAAAGTATTAAGTGTGCCTATTATTGCATTTTACCAGTCTCATACTACATTAATTTTTATTACGCAACAAAATGACCTTGTGCAACAAAAAGACTTTAAGCACAGAGCTGGACAGCGCTGTTTCGAGCTTTTAGCTCTCATCGGCAGCCCTCAGCTATCTTTTTCAAAGGTATTCCCAGCTGAACAAACATCTTGGCCTAACTGGCAAACCTTGATGGCTTGCAGCAAGGCAGATGCTTTAGTAGGGAATAAATGATTTTTCACTTGTGGTAGTTTAGAAACAAGTGAAAAATCGCTGGATCCTTGTAATAAGGACAGCCATAGGCTATCCTTACTACAAGGACTCCCCTCTGTGTGACCACGGAAATCAAAACTGCAATATCTTGACGTCCTTCGTGGTCGACTCCTGGGAAGCCATGTCAACTTCCACTTTATGTTACAACTGATGTAACCACTTTATGTAACCACTTTATGTAACACTTTATGTAACAACATAAAAAGACTTTATGTAACAACTGTAACATGCTCAATTGTATCACCACATGTAACAAGTGTTGCAATTCCTTGCTTCCTTTTTTGTCAATTAGCGATTTAGAATATAAAATTTTAAATACCGGTATCAATGATCACAATTCAATCCAATGTAATAATAATGCTAAAACTAGAATAAGAGACGATGAATATTTTTCTTCTAAACAACTTCCCAATCTTATGACTAAATAAAATAATTCATCGTTAATGATTCACTTTAATATAAGAAGTTTAGCAAAAAAAAAAAATTTAATTAAAAAATTCTTAACCGAAATCAAATATTCTCCAGAGATAATTGGCATATCAGAAACTAAAATCAATTCTAGCACGTGTCTCAATTTAAACATTCCAAATTTCGATTTTTTTCATAATGACTCTCCCACGAACGCAGGATGAGTTGGAATATATGTCAATCAAAGTTTAAATACAAGTTAAGAAATGATTTATTACCTAATGTACCAAATTGCGAAGATATATGACAGAAGTTTCAACTAACCAAGGTAGTAGAAATTTTGCTATAATTTACCGACATCCAAGTACTAACTTCTTAGTTTTTGAACATGCTTTGTATAACACCTTAACCGAATAGGAAAACCAAAAACTCAGGTATGTAGTCGGCGGGGATATAAACATAAAATATTTAGCAATCAATAATCAAAAAAATCAGCAATTACTTTAATTCGCTAAATGCGTTAGGTAGCAAACTTTTAATTATTGCACCTGTACGGTTTTTGAGACATGGAAAGCCATCTGTATGAGATCATATCTACCAGAGGTGGAGTCGAGGACACAAGGCTCGAGGCCAAGGCCAAGGACATAAAAGAAAATCCAAGGCCAAGGACAGCCTTTCCGAGGACAGACCCTCTCGAGGCCAAGGACAGGAATGCTCGAGGCCAAGACCAAGGACATATGCGCAAATGTTCTCAAAAAAAAGTCTTCAAAAAAGTTTTTCAGGCGATCTCCAATTCATTGGCTTACCCAGAATTTTTGATTGGAGTAAGCCTAAACCACAAATCAAATGAAATAACGCCATCAAAATTTTTCCAAAGAGGAAGTTTTTGTGGGACAAAGATATCGTAGGATGGAAGATCTGAAATCGTTGCCTGTTGGCACGTAACAAGGATTTTGCAAAGGGAGAGGGCTTAAACTAATAGTTAAAAAACGCAAATATTTAACTTTGAAAACGTGTTGAGAAAGCTAGTGTAACTCAAAGGTATCACAGACGGGGGTCTGGGGGTGGAGCTCCCAGCTTCCGGAGGCTTTGGGGGTCTGGGGGCGAAGCCCCCAGCCGTTGGGCGATTTTTTTGTAGTTTTTTGGAAAAAAAGCTATTTTAATGCCATTGAATAACATTTCGCAAGTGTTCAGAGCCATTTAAAAGCACTAGATTTTTGACATTTGAAAGCCAATTGAAAAAATCAAATTGTTTAATCCTCCTTTTACTTGCAATTTTAGTTTAAAACACGTTTAACATCTTGCATTTTGGAGTTAAATTTAATGTAAGTGATCTGGTCCAGGTAAGAGTGCATTGTCTTAATTGTAAGGTGCATTGTCTCTTGCAACATTTTAGCAGTAAATAATAATCCACTCGAAGATTTTCCTTAGGTATTTTTGTTTTGTCATGACAATAACCATGCAGTTATAGGAGTACATGTTCGGCCAGAAGGCCCAGGCCCCCTCAACTGAAGTTCAATGATTCGTTCAATCAGCATTTTCCATGGCTAATTTTTTTAAAAAGTATTTTGTGCATAAAAACCGGCGAGGTTGGAGGTAAATTACTGAATTGTTCTTGAAAAATGGTAAAATAGATGGTTACGTCAACTAACCATGTTATTGCCGGGCCGGATTTACTTAGCGCTAGGCCCCTGGCACTTTGGAGATGTTCGCAACATCTTTCTGCCAAATATAGGTGAGACCAAAAAAGTCTTACGGTTTCAGCTCGGGGCCCCTAGCTGGTACTAAGGCGCGTAGCCAGAAATTCGCAATGTGGGGGCTGTTTTGGGGGTCTGGGGTCGGGTTCCCCAGTCGCTGGAGGCCAATGGGGGTTAGGGGCGAAGCCCCCAGCTGCCGGAGGAACGGGGGTCTGGGGGCGGAGCCTCCAGCGCTCGAAAATTTTGCATTTTTTTGCAAAATGAACCTAATTTTAGAGCTAATAGGAAATAATGCTTTTACTGTAGAACGTGGCATAGAAATTTGCAGCCCAAAATGATTCAACTGGTTGCATTAATGGGCTATATGGAAAATGGCTAATGATAACATTGCAGTTCTCTTTTTACTGGCTGGTAAATCATAAAATCCTTCTATTCAATAAAACTCACACGGAGTAATCAATTTCGTCTAAATTTTATGAAGAAAAATAATTGGGGCAAGGGTTAATGGAAAGATATTTGAGAGAAGTGACTGGTAATTAACTAACTCTGAATAGCCGCCCCCCTCCCCTTATTTCTGAGTTTATGATATATATATTTTGATAAGACTTATGTTTGGCGTTTTTACGTTAGCGATCAAATTTGATTGTTTATTTACCCAGATCAGTGCGTATTACAAGTGAATGGAGCGACACTGAAGCATGTAGAGAAGATCAAGTATCTTGGGGTTGCATTTACGAGTGACGGAAGGCAAGGCGAAGAACTCGATACCCGAATAGGCAAGGCTAGTGCAGTAATGCAAGCTTTGCACTACTCGGTTGTCATGAAACGAGAATTGTCGAAAACGGCATATCTCTCAATTTTCAAAGCAGTTTTTGTCCCCATTCTCACTTATGGTCATGAATCTTGAGTATAATGACCGAAAGAATGCGATCACAAGTGCAAGCGTAGGAAATGAGGTTTTACGAAGAATCGAAGGAGTTACACTGTTTAACAAGGTGCGTAGCTCTGAGATTCGAAAATCTCTTAACATCGAGCCGCTACTTCTCCAAATTGAAAGATCTCAGCTTAGATGGTTTGGCCATGTAAGCAGAATGCCTCAGGAAAGACTCCCAAAACAAGCTTTACTTGCAAAAGCAGATGGGAGAAGACCAGTTGGACAACCTAGAACTAGATGGACCGATTACATTAAGGATCTTGGATGGAATCGCTCGGGACTTCGCCCAAGCAAAATGATGGAGGTGATGGAAGACCGTGAGGTGTGGCGGCTCAATCTTGAGCTACTGCCCCTGCAACCCTCACGGAAAAGCGGGCAATGAAGAAAGAAAAGAAGAAGATTTTCGGTCATTTTTTCCAAGTTTTCATTGATTTGTGACTTTAATTTTTGACAATTAGCCCCCCCTGAATATATGTTTCAAATGATGCTTTAAATCACTTTTTAGTCAATTCCAGCGCAAAAAACAGTCTCAAAAGAGCTAAAAACGTGGTATTTTCCTTATTCTGCATTTTGGTTAACGGGCCAATGGGGGGGCTATAGCCCCCGCCTTTTTCATAGCTACGCTACTGCTGGTACTGCGTCATATTATGGTAAATCCGGCCCTGATTAATGCATTACGTTCACAAAAAGGCTAGATGTGGGCCTGAGATAGCAACTTTTAGGACAAAAACTCTCCATTTCCTTCGGGTTATACGTTTAAATTGGCTGGCAAAAATTGAATTGAGGGGGACCCGGAGCCCTGGTCTTCAATATTGCTGTTAGATATACTGTTGTAAGCAAAAAATGCTAAAAATGAAATGAAAGTGAAGAAACTTTAGACTTTTTTGTCACATTTTGAAATTTTAATTGGGGAGGGGGCGGACCACCTGCCCCCCTCCCCTTGGTTACGCCTATGCTCCAAGTGAGGAAAACAAAAAAGGTGCTCGCAAATTTTCTGCGAGGTTTTTGGCGTTTTCCAACAAAATTTCAACTGTTCAAAAAATAGTGCAGTCCTCAAGCCGAGGACAGGGCAATTTTTGAGGACTTGAGTCTTCGAGGCCAAGGCCAAGGACTGCAAAATGTGTCCTTGAGGATTCCACCTCTGATATCTACTCCAACATCACCCAAAAAGAAATCATCGGTAAATCTTACTTATTTCTCGTATCTGACCACTTGCCGACTTGTGCAATAATAAACAGCTTTAGTGGTAACAAGAAATTCAAGTCAAAAATGAAGAGGTGTATGAAAACCTTTAAAGTAGAAGAATTCATTATTGATCTAAATTGCCAATTGCAAAGCTGTTGCAATATAAACAACCAAGACACAGATGTCAATAAAGATGTCTCCAGAATTACTAATATTTTTGTGAAAACCTTAAATAGCCCTGCACACCTAATGTTTATGTCTCGACGTGAAAGAAAACTGAGCGAGAAACCTTAAATAACTAAAGGCATTTTGAAATCAATCAAAACAAAAAACTAGAAATTCAAATTTTGTTATAAGTGTTCTGAAGTTACCAAACTCGAGTTTTAAAAAGTACCGCAACAAGCTTACGCATGTAAAATTTCTTGCAAAGAGTCAAAATTACAACAGTTTATTAACAGAAAACCAATCCAATCCTAAAAAATCTGGGAGGTACTTCGACAAATTATCGAAGCCAAGAATACCTCGCGCAATAAACTGCCCACTTCCTTAAAAATAAACGGACAAACATGTAAAATTAATAGTGATCAATTCTTAAACCGAATCAGTAGTGGTCTTAGGAATGTGCAAAGTGTGCAAATGCACAGGGGCTTCCCCACTTCTGGGGGGGCCCCCAGTTGACCTATCGCGCGCAGAAAAATTTGATTATGAAAAACTATAGCAAATTATGATAAAAAGTTTATGCATTTGTTTTAAGTGTCATTACATATGTACCCCTCCCTCAAGATGCACTTGTTCCAAGTGTTATTACACATATCCCCCTTTCCAAGACAATATTACTTTCAACTTTTAAGTCAGATTTAGTAAACAGATAATAAAATTTACTGGTAAAGTCAACTTACCACTCTTTTTTTTTGCTTGCTACTGTTAGGCTACTCAGGTCATATGCGTAACCAGGGGGGGCCCAGGGGCCCCCCAATTGAAATGCTACCCATGATAAAAATGTCACAAAAAAGACTGTTGTTTCTTCAGCTTCAGTTTCTTTTAGCATCTTTGCATACAACAGTACACCCGTACAGCAGTAATTAACAATTGTATTGAGCCAGGGGGCCCTGGCCCTCTCAATTTAATTTTTACCAACCAATTTAAATGGGCCCCCTACAATAATAATTAAATGGGCCCCAAACAACCATATTGATCCAGGGGGCCAGGGCCCCTTAATCTAATTTTTGCCAACCATTTTAAATGGGCCCCCTACAAGAATATTTATATGGCCCTCTAATTTATATGGGCCCCCAACAATAATACTATTTCAGGGGGCCATGGCTCCTTCAATTTAATGTTGCCAACCAATTTAAACGTATAACCCGAGTGAAATTAAGCGTTTCTATCCTAAAAGTTGCTAACTGAGGTTCTCATCTAACCTTTTTATGAATGTAATGCAATAACCAGGGACGGATTTAACACACAGCACAGTGCCAGGGGCCCCACACTCAGATAAGACTTTTTTGGTCTTCACCTGTATTTGGCGCGAAAGTATTGCAAAAATCTCAAAGTGCCAGGGGCCCAACTCAATGTAAATCCGACTCGGGCAATAACATGGTTTGTAGGCATAACTATCTATTGTACATTTTTCAGTTACAATTCACCTCCACCTCGCCAGTTTTTATGCAACAAAATGCTTTTGAAAAAAATTGGCTTCAGTAAGGGGAATGCTCATTGAACAAATTTTTGAATTGAGAGAGCCTGGGCCTCTGGCCGTATATGTACTCCTATAACTGGTCGTTTTCAAGACAAAACAATAATCTATAAAGAAAATAATCGACTGAATTGTTATTTACTGCTAAAATATTGCAGGAAGGAATGTACTTTACTTCCCCCTACCTGGGCGAAATCACTAATAAAATTTAACCACAAAATGCAAGATTTTAAACGTGTTTTGGACTTAAATTGCAAGCAAAAGAAAGACTGAACAACTTAATTTTTTCAATTGGCTTTCAAATTTTAAAAATCTGGTACTTTCAAATGGCTCTGAAAATGTGCAAAATGTGATCCAATGGTATTAAAACTACTTTTTTTTCCAAAAAATTACGAAAAATCGTCCAGCGGCTGGGGGCTTCGCCCGCAGACTCCCATAGCCTCGGGCGGCTGGAGGCTCCGCCCCCAGACCCCTGTCTGTGATACATTTGAATTACAGTACACTTCTTTACTTAAGCACGTCTCCCAATTTACACATTTTCGCAGTTTAACTAGGCTATTGGTTTAAGCTCTCTCCTTGAACGAGTTCCTAGTTACATGCCTACACAAGGCCACGACTTCTGATCTTCCATTCTGCGATATCTTTGCCCCACCAAAAAAATTCCTCTTTCGAAGTTTCTGATGACGTTATTGCATGTGATTTGTGGTTTTGCCCCCCCCCACCCCAATCAAAAATCCTGGCTACGCCTATGACTCAGGTAGTCGTTTTTCCACTTGCTTTTTTCAATTGCTTTCAGCAACTGGCAGTAATAGGTTTTTGACTAACGTATACAGTATATCATATGATAAGCAGTATAAAGCATTCAAACATTATTGCTAAGTACTCAAACATATTCTGTAATAACACAAGCATACTGAAAACAATTGCTGAAAGTTTACGTTAATTTACTGCAATTAATTGAATTGATGATCTAGATTAGAGGAACTTATGAACAAACATTTGATTTAATTAGGGCTGCAATAGCATTGGTCTTCTGGTCTTGTTATTTATGAAATGCGTTGTTGCGCTTAATTGCAAGGGCAGATAAAACATGGTAAAGTAGTGTGTAAAGAAAAGGGCCCCCCCATTTAATTTGCACAGGGGCCCCCCCTTTCCTAAGGCCACCACTGAACCGAATGAGTGAATATTTTGCTAATGTTGGTTCAAACTTATCAAAAAGTAATAAATCTGACATTTCCCAACTAAAAATTTTTTCCAAGCCAATAATACAAAGCTTTATGTTGCATAAATTTACTGAACGCGAAGTGTTTCTTGCTATTAGCGGTGTTAAAAGTAATTCGGCTTCTGAAATTGACGGCATTTCCCCAAAATTTATGAAAATGGCTAGAGTAACCTTGGCTCCTATTTGGACTAAATTAGACAACAAATGTTTGCAACAGGAATGTTTTCCTGAGGAATTTAAAGTAGGTCAAGTCATTCCAATTCCGAAAACTTTAGCACCCAAAAAACTTGGTGAATTTCGACCTATAACTCTCTTAAACCTATTTTCTAAAGTTTTCGAAAAAGTGTTGAAGTCTAAATTTATGTAGTTTATTGGCAAATATAATATACTAGCTCCTGAACAATTTGGATTTACGACAAACAGCTCCACCAAACTATCAATAACCACAATTTACGACAAATTACTTAACAATCTTGATTAAAATCAATATACTTGTGCTATATTTCTCGAAATCAAAAAAGCTTTTGATTCCCTTGACCACAAACTTCTACTAAAGAAGCTAGACCTCAATGGTTTTCGAGGAAAAATTTGGAATTTGATAAAATCCTCTTTGGAAAACAGAAAAATTTGCACTAAAGTAGAAATAAAAACTTCAGGATTTTTTAAAGTAACTCACGGAATTTCTCAAGGCTCTGTCTTAGGACCACTTCTTTTTCTGTTGTTTATCAATGACTTACCTCAAGCATCAAAATTAAACGCTACTTTGTTCGCTGATGATGCTAACTTGCATATTTCCCACCAAAATCCACACACCTTGCAAGTAATGTTAATGAAAAAAACGAGAAAATTGAAAACTGGATGTACTTTAACAAACTAACGTTAAACTATTTGAAGTGTTGCTTTATGATTTTAAGCCGCAAGCCCCTTAATACCTCAAAATTTAGTTTAGCAATGAACAACTTGAATATCAAACGAAGTGATTGCGTAAAATATTTAGGTGTGTTATTAGATGAACACTTAAGCTGGAAAAATCAAGTACAAAAACTAAACAAAAGCCCTTCAGATATAAGTGGGTTAATCTTTAAACTAAGACACTATGTACCCTTAGCCACTTGCAAATTAATTTATTACTCTTTGTTTCATTCTGTCATATTGTATCTTTGATTAATTGAGGAACAACTACAAATTCGTGTCTACACCAACTGGAAGTTTTGCAGAATAAATTCATCACAGCCAGTTCATTTCTTACTCGAAATTCTCTTATCGACTTTTTTATGTTAAATTTCAAACTTTAAAGCTAAAAGACATGATCAAATTTGAATTCGCAAAACTTGTTTTTAAATTTAAAAATAACATGCTTCCTTTATCATTTAACCTTTACTTTGTCGATCTCAATAAGATACACAAACACAACACTAGACAAAAATTAGTTGGCGGTTATTGTCATCGTACATTCGACAGTGAGTCAGGGAAAAAAATTACATCATGCATGTTTAAAGGAATGGGAAACTATTCCTCATGCTCAAAAAAATTGCTCTTTTTCTAAATTTAAAAATAACTACCAATGAGTTATTTTGGAACGTTACTCCAAAGACGATGTTTAAATACATTATTTTGCCTAATTGCTTGCTTTTTCTTTTAAGTAAAGTAAAAATGTGAAGTAATTGTGATCGTTAATTTTTAGACTTACATTGATGTAAAGAAACGTTTTAGATAAAATTAAAGTTGTATTTTATTAGATAGTGTGTTTGCTAGATTAGACTTGTACTGCTATTAGGAAAACGTAACGTAATTATTCAATTACACCTACCGCTTATTGTAGCTAATAAAAAATAGTTCTACGAAAATTTGACAAACTTGATGCACGTTACCCACTAATGCAAAAACTGAAATATATTATAAATATTGCGTGCTTTGTGACAGTGCAGATCCTTTTTACTATACTTTGTAGATTTGTGCTAATTTTTCGCCGGGCTTAAGTTTACGTCTGATGCTGTTTAAGTATAGCTATTTGATGCAGTTGACATAGATGACCGCATGGTCTTTCGCTGCTTCCTGCCGGCGTACTTTTTAACGTATGGTAAAATAAACTTGACTTGAGTTCTTGAGGAATCAAATGAATTTGAGTGGTCTTGCCTACTATATACAATAAACATACTGCAATTATAAGGACCTCAAAATATTTTTAAGCAACTGCTTAAGCCCTTTCGTTAAGGTTACAGAGAAAATTTTCTCGGAGCGAGTACTTATTTCTATCTATTTTCTGGCATTTTGAATGCAAACGAACCAGTACAATTGCCGTTTTCAACCTTCAATGTTATTTGAAATTCCAGAACCAAAACAAACAAACAAAATTTATATTTCCGAGACCTGGATTCAAATCTACGATATGTTACCAATTTGCAATATTAAAATTTTAAGACAAGAAAACAACCATAAAAATTAATTCAAAAAATCAAATATTTTTTTATCGCCATGTATTTAAATCCACTGAATCTAAAAATACCAAACATTGGACTTAGTCGATCGGCCACATGGCGGCAAATAGTTTTAATTGTGCCATTTGGCAACAGTGAAATACTGTACAGTATAGAAAGTGTTAGCAGTCGCAAGCAAAATTTTGAATATGAAATTAACTAAAGGCTTGATAGTGTTCAGCCACGTGAGACGTTTCAAAAATTTCACGGAAAAGCAGCAACGCCCATTTCACAATTTTTGTGAAAAAAGGGAATACAATAACGTATCAAAGCAAGATACAAATTGTATTAAAAGCGGCTTTTATTTAGTCTCTTTACAATTTTGCAATTTTTGCATGTAAAATAAAGGTGGCTGCTCAACACAATAGCCAGATTAGACCATTTCGAAATAGCTGCTTGCTGTAAATTTATGTCTCCTACTGTCACTACAACTACTTGCTATACGATCGTACATTTAATGGTGCTGTTTCCCTGGCGATAATTTCGATTTGTAAACGGGCCGACTAGTTCGGGCGCGAACCCGAAAATATATGCTAAAGGTCCCGGCCCAAAACCAGCAAAATTGTTAATTGAAGCAGGTCCGAAAAGCACCTAAACTCAAGTTAGTTTTTGTGGAACGTATGCAGTTAGTTGCTTCGTTCCTTATGACCTTAGTGAGCAGCGACCAAATAAAGCTTCTAATTGATAAATTATGGTGCAATAATATTAATTGCGTACCATAATTGTTTTGATTCTTTTAAGTCTTAAATTAAGACTTCATTCAGTGTTGCAAAGTTATTTCGAGTAGTTTTTGGCAGCACCTAAAAAACAAAGCACGTATCAAGTCTTAACTAAGTCCGAAATTTTGTCAATCTTAGGTCCGATCTGGCCCAACATACAACTATTCGATATTTGCTTGAAGCAAGGTTTGACGAGTAACCTGCGATAATTTTCGCTTTGCTGTGTGATACTGTCGCACTAATAAAATCGCACTTCCAAAGATTGTAAATCATATTCGTGGATTGCTTTTTCCTTGAAAAATAGTTTTGAAAAATCCAAACAAAACCGATTAAATAATTGCAGCTTTTCCCTAGCTTGGTAAAACATAAACACGAAAAAGGAAACAAAATTTTCTTCATTATGAACGCGTTTTGTTCGCACAAGTGGCATTTTTTAAACAGTTGTCTGTCAAGTGTTTGCTTTACAATAAGAATGCCACGAACAGGAGTTAATTCTAGGGATTCAAAGGGCTCGTGGATTTACAAGTTAACAAAAAATACAATTTTTCACTTTTGTAGATCTTGGTTTTCTATTTTTATAATCAAATAGTTGAAAAGATTATATCAGGTTTTTAGACTGCATTTTGGTTATATTACGCTGAAAAGTTTACATTATTTCTGGCCTTCTCTATAACGTGGCCGGCGAAAGCACTAAAAAAAGCACAGTAATGTTTGACCAAATTCGACGATGTTTAGTAGGTTATATCGTGTTTGAGTAGGTTCGGTTAGACAATAAAATAAGTTAGTAGCTCAGCAAATCAAATTATCGCCAGTGGGGCAGCACTATATATTTCGTAATTAATATTTTATTGCTTGAATTAAAAAAACTATGTAATTTTTTTGAATGCAAAAAAGTTTTACTTAAACAGCAGGAAAAAACTTGCTAGATTTAATCTACTTTAAGTTTGCATAAAAAACTAAAATTTCTGGCAATAACACGAAAAACAGTTTTACCAATGGTGAATTGTCCGACCAGCCGAGCACGTCAGGGTTATCGTTGTCGATTGTAAGACCAATCCACGCATATTGGAACCGTAAATCAGTCAATAACTCTGCAAAATATAAAGATGTATGAATGTGCAGCAATAGCAACTGTCCAGTAATGAGGAAGCAATAAAAACAAAACAATTAATTTTTTTGACAATTTGAAAGCTGTTTTAACTAATCAAATTTTTCATTATAATCGCTGTAATACTACAAAAAGTGTAAAGAGTTTACGGGGCCCATCTTCGCGTGATTGTACCTGAGCAACCCAGCTCCTTTCGAAGAAATGTTGCAGCGGTGGCGTTCCTTTGGCAAAACTGTGTCCGATTCGACCGGCCCAAGATTTGAACCTCATACATCCCGATTCAGAGATGAACACGTTATCGATTGACTAATTTCTTGCAGTAGAATCAATAAAACCACATCGAAAATGTGATAACGTAATTAGAATTGCTTTGAATCTTTTTTTTTAGTTGTAGAATTTATTTCACAATCAAACACGTACGCAAAAGTATAATAGCACTGTTCATGACGCAATATAAAAACAATCAGTGTTGTGTTGATTGAGCAGGAAGCACCAAATAACTTTGCGGTTTTTTGGGTCAAGATGCTTTCTGTCAACTTACTCCGAGTTTTGCTGCACTTATATCAAAAAGATTCTGAGCAATTTTTTGTCAACACGAGGAAGAAAGTAATTGGAGCTGGTGGCTTGTCTCGTACCATTTTCATGATGGTTAGTTATTTCAACAAAACTGTTATTAAATAATTTGGGTCATATATTGCGTTCCTATTTGTGCCAAATTTAGCGAACTCTACTCTGTGCATATTTTGGAGTTTTAAAATTCTAAGTTTTTGCATAAATTAGTAATTTTGTGGTAAGTTGAACTAAAATTAACTGGAGCATAATGATTGGAACATTTAAGCATAGACTCTTTACTAGTAGACTAGAAACTGACAGTTTTGCCTTTTTTCCTTCACGCTTCACTGACATGATATCGCTATCAAAGTCTCAGTTGCTGTCTGGTTTGGTTGCACCTTAAACTCTATATAATCAGTCACAGGCTATCCTTAGTAGCGAAATGTTTATAGACCATAGACTCGATTAGAATAATGTTGTGGCTTATAAACTTCATATAAACGATATATGGTAGGCTAGGTTGAAATAGACTTTGATGCGAATAGTGTTAGTGCAGATCGAACGCGAAAAGCGTGATGCTAGCGATTTAGTGGTATTCTTTTTTAACGATAGCAGCTCCATGCAAGCAAGAGATAGAAATCTTTAAAAAAAAGCAACAAAAGAACGAAAACACTTAGATCTCAGAAAGACGTAAGGTGCTGTAAATCGCAGGAAAGCTTTGAAACGCACGACCTACATCAATAACACTTGAGTTAGGTTCCTGCGGCTTGGCTATAACGTCTATACTCTAAAAACAGACAATGATGACACCTGAAAAGCTTCGAGTTTAAAATCTCGGAACCTCCACTGACATTCTACAGACCTTATACAAGAAAGGGGAAGCCTATTATAGTCTACTACGTAAATCTTTGGTGTTTTGTAAATGTTTTAAGCAGATCCACAACTTGCGGTAAAAAATATCCCTCCAATTTTGCCACCTTTAGTTTTTGTTGCATAAGATTCAACTCCATTTATAAGACAATTACAGTTCTTTTTCTCGAACTGAATAAATCTTTCCGAAATGGAAACGCCCTAGTGTAATTGTTTTAATATAACTGTACTTCGGTAAACGGCAAATACGAATACGTTGAGCCTCGCTGAATAGCCCGCCTGGCTACGGCCCTGATTATACTCTAACTTGCTATGGTCAAGTTTCGAGTTTATGTGGTCGCAAAATTCCGCAAATGCATGTACAGTGAGTAGCACAGATAGAGGAGATATTGTGCCATGGCCCCCTGTTTTTGGGCTACGGCACAACTCAAAAAATGTGTAAAAAAAGTTAAAATCGCGTAATTACATTATCATGAAGCATGCACGGATTGCACCTGGAAAAGGCTTACGCTATACCTGGCATTTTAGCATTATTTTAATCAGCTCGAGGGTAAGAGTCTGCAGATTTCAATTTTTTTGCTCATGCCAATATATTTCTGCTTTGAAAAGTTTTTCGACTTTTTTTTGTAGCGCATATTTATCCTCCTGTCACCAGATCGTGTCTGACGCTAAATATTGGACGATCCGCGCACTTTTCATTGCAATGACTCTTCATGCTTGGAGGAATCCGCACCTGCTTAGGAGTTTTCAGTGATCCAATGTTCCTGTGAATTTCTTCAAATTCTTGTCCACTGAATTCGCTGCTTGTTTGAAGCCACCAGCAGAGATAATCATCGTAAAGCGTCTTATCCAAAGACACAACAATGTGACCAGGGTTTGGGTTGAACCTAGATCATGCGATCGGAGTCATCGTAAAAACGACGGCTTTATTACCATCTCGGCCTCGTTGTCGACTTGACTCAAGTTCACCACTCTCTAAACTACAACAAAAAAGGCATGGCACTATTTCTCCATATCTAATGATCGAACTAGACAATGGCTTGTTAAGAAGTAAAATTTCAACCAGCTGGTGGAGGCACGTTATATTTCAGATGTTTTGCGGCCAATGCCAATAAGTTAGCGTTTAATGCTTGGCATGTTTCAAAAAAATCTGTCACCAATAGCTACAAAATTTTTGCTGTATTTCTTGGCCTTACGTACAATACTTGTGGAAAAGGATGGCTGAGTATATTATTTAGCTTATGCCCTTCAGTTGTTTTTATACTTATTTTGTGTCAGGCCCGGCGCCAGGATAGCGTGACTGGGGGGGAGGGCAAAAATAAATTTTGGGGGGACGAGAAGTTTATTAATGTGAATTCGAGAGGGGCACGGGACACAATTTATTCTAGTGTGGATCAAACGAACAAGGTGAAGACCACAAATTCTAATTATCGTCGAAGCGATTTTTCCGATTTCTTTAGTGAAGACCAAAAAAAAAGAAAGGTCTTGAATTCAGAAATTTCCACAAATTCTGGTTTTTGTCTCAAAATTCTTGCGAATTTTCACGAATTCTTCAGTTAAGACCAAAAAAAAAGGAGATCCTCAGTTCAAAAATTTCCACAAATTCTGGTTTTCGTCTCAAAATTCTTGCAATTTTTCAGGAATTCTTAAGTGAACACCAAAGCAAAACAAAAAATAAAGTCTTCATCCCAAAACTTTCATGAAATCCGGTATGAGTCCACAAAAATTACAAAAATTCGGGCGGTAAACACCAATTTGGGAGTCTTAGGCCTCGATTTGCATTCCAATAACCCCAAGTCTGTAAATTTCTTCGGGGCACAGTCCCCGCTTGGGGGGCACAATTTTCGTTTGGGGGGCACAAGCAGTCATTTGGGGGGCACGGCCCCGGAATGCCCCCTCGCGGCGCCGGGCTGTTTGGTGTATGTTTTGCACTGCTCAAAGCATACTTTTTAATCCGAAATTTAATCTAAAAAGATCTTAACCCTGAGTTATTTTTGTAAAACAACGTAAATATCTCTGAGCGCTGGGGGTTTCGCCCCCAGACCCCTTTATCATCTCGGGCGGCTGGATACTTTGACCCAGACTTCAAACTTATGATGCCAATTTTAAGTTTTGACTCATACACAACCCTTTGGAAAATCTTGCCTAAGCCTACACCACTGTGCATATATGACAAGTAAAAATTTCCAGGTGGGCTGAGCTCTGCCTTTCCCCGTCTTGCTATCGCTCCGAGTCAATGTTTTTCTACTGCGCTATCAGCAAGTCCTTATAAGCATACTCTTACACATTTTGATACCGTTGACAACAGAAAAAAAACACATATTTTGTCAAATTTGAAACTCGCTTGGATTTCGATTTTCCAGTTACCTTGTAAAAGAGGTTCTTTCATATTGCATATCCAGAGGTAGCCAGTAACGAAGTTATTTTATTTGGTCATTTTACCATGATTTTACTACGACATGACGCAAAGAAAAGTTATTCTCATTCTATCAGGCAAAACTGCTTTTTGAAAATATGTTCGTATAGGTCTCGAACGTGAAATTTGTATTGTAGATAAAATCTTGAGATATGGAGAGTTATTTCAAAAATTTGTTGTTTTTGGCAGGTACAAGCATTAGCAGTTGAGGCAGTATTATACTTTGAAACTACTTTCATTACAGAGAATTAATTTGGACTACTTTCACATAAGTGAAAATAATTCGCCGTACCTCTATTTTCACTTGAGGTGGATTTCAGAGTAAGCAGCAATACTTTTGTTTTTCGGCTACTTTGACCACCTCTGTATCTATCTTCTTTTATGCTGATTTATTAATTCAACTGGAAACTTCTTTTGGCTTTTTTAGTCGGCTTATCTAGCTTCATGGCTTTAGTTGTAGGCTTAAATTGCCCAAGTTTTCTTATGCTTGTGCTTGTACTGAGCATTTGAACTTATCGCGAAAAACCTTATCGCGTCGAATAATTCACGCGTGGCCAAAAAAACTTCGCAGCGAGAGGAGCCTTTTTCTCTTCAATTCTCTTCGTTTTTTCTTTGCGCGTCAGTTTCTAGTCTACTAATAAAGAGTCTATGATTTAAGTAATCTTAATTTAAAGCAAAGAGCCAAAACGTGAGCGAACATTTTTTACTAAACGTTTCAAGACATTACAGTACTTCCTCGATTATCCGGTCTAGTCGGGACAGCATTTCTTCAAAACCTGAACGGATAAGTAAAAAAACCGCATAATTGAATTTCTTTATTTAAACCAAAACAACGCAGCAAGAAGCAGATTCGAATGCACCAAAACTTAAACGAGGTTCAACATCAAATAATGTACCGCATTGAGGGATCTCAGTACTTTTTTATTGAAAGCAATGTAAATTTGCATGATCGTTAAAATTACAGTAGGGCTATCTATTGCCCCACATTAACTGGAAAAGTGTTAGTTATATCATAAATTATTATCTGACCCAATGGACGGATAATCGAATGCCGGATAAACGAGGTACGGATAATCGAGGAAGTACTGTACTAGTCTCATCATCTTATATCATTTATCTGCTGATGATGAGACTAGTGATGTCTTGAAACGTTCAGTAAAAAAATGTTCGCTCACGTTTTGGCTCTTTGCTTTATATTAAAATTAATTGCTTTTAGTATATCATTTATTTGTACAGTGACGTTGTTTAAATATGTTTTTGCTGCATTTCCTCACGTAAGAATAGCATATTTTATTCTACTGTATATATTTTTGAAAAGTTCTCAATGATTAGCAGGATCGGAGCCTTACGATGTATTTTCTAAGTCAGAACAAAAAAGTGATGACCACTACGCAATGTTTCAGGCAGTCGCAACTATTTGGTGCTGGCTTTGGAGCGAATTTTTTTCTTGAGTTCCTAAAAAAGTTTTTCCCATGATTTTGACTCACCCCAAAATTAATAAAAGGAACCGAACCACCAACTTCAAGCGGCGGAATATTAACGCAGAGCGATCGTATTCTTATCTAAATGTGGATAGAGTATATACAGCTTCTGTTGTAATAAACATGCGGTATGCTGCTGGTATTTTTGCCTAAGAATTACCTATTAATATTTTTATGCCTAAGATTCGAATATCGCAGGAATTTGGCTGAACGACCTAAAAGTCCCTGCAACGTTCTCGTCTGGCTGCCAATAAGGCTGCATTAATAAAGTTGGTCCCTTTAAGGCCATTCACGGATTTTTCATCGTTTGAACTTATCATGATTAGTAAGTTGTCAGAAGTTTAGACTAAATAATTTCGAGAAGGTGCAAAATTTGAATATGCCTTTCTGCTAAGACGACTTTATGAGCTTTTACGCTAAAACTACAAGTTTTTCTGACAGAATCTGTACAATTGGATATGTGGTGAGCAAACTCTCCCAAGACTAGAGTAAATTAGTTTTTGTAGATTTTAGAATATTGCACTAAGACAGTAAGAAGAAATGCATTCCAAGGAGATTGCGCAATCTGCAGTAAAGAGAATTACAATCTAACTAGTGGTGTCAGGCTTTGATTTTATCGGAACAGTAGGTTAAAGGGTAAAAAGCAAATTGAATTTGACTGTTAAACGGCGTTTTTTTTTTCGTAAAATAAAAACGGCTTGCAATACGACTCAAGTGGCATTAAAAATGAGCTGCGGCCAGAATTTCAATTAGTTATCAGAATTGCTATTTAGCTTTGCCTTAAACGATAATCGCCACAATCTTAACCCTGTCTTACACAAGAGGGGATGGTGCAAAATGTTCCCTCAATCTTTTTTTTTCGTGATCAACAGCTCCAGAAACAAGCCTTTCTTTGTATTACTATACAGTAACTTTGAGTCGAATTTAGTCAAAAATAACCTTTGAAAATTTGAAGTCGTTAAGGTAAGGGAAAGTTTCTGGTTTTTGAGGTTGTCGAAGTTCGAGTTTTAGTTTGATTTATTAATTGTCGCTGAAAGACGCAATAAATGACACACTGCATAAAAATTTTTGTATAATTGCAAAACAAAAAACAACTTTTTTCACGAGCGAAGACTGGAAGGAAGCTGTTAGGATATTTTGTCAAACAGCCTTCGACTATGCGTCTTGTCGCTTATAAGAGCTTTATGTCTATTTGAAGTTATTGCTTTAAGAGAGATGAGATGAGACAATTCTAGTAAAAATTTTGATTTAGTTGTCGTTAAAAAGAACTAATCAGATTTAAACTTAAAACAGGAGGAAATTGTCATGTTCTGCGGAATAGAATTCCAGGTTTTAACATTTTGGTGTAAGATAGACTGTTCCAGTTTCGTGCTTTTCAAACGTGGGATAGTGAGCACAAGAGAGGTGGAACAGCGGGTAAGGCGGGAATGTCTGACTTTAGACTTTGCGAAGTATTGGTTTAGAAAGTACTTAACTTGTAAAATTTTGCATGGGGGGACGCTTTTGCAGCCTTGACCAAACGCATTTGGCATGCGAAAGATTACGTAATTCTGTCCCCGAAATTGAATGAACACCAAAAAAAGGTCTTCGCCGGAAATTGAAGTGAGTTTTTGCCAAAATTAGGTGAAGATAGGCGCGTAGCCAGAAATTCGCAATGGGGGGGGACTATGTAGGGGGTGTGGGGGCTTAGCCCCCAGCTGCTCAGCCGCCGGAAGTACTCGAAAATTTTGCTGTTTTTTGCAAAAATAACCTACTTTTACGGCTAGTTTAATAAAAAAAATACTTTTAAAACGTGGCATAGAAATTGGCTGTGCAAACATGATTAAACTGATTGCATTAATGTTCTATGTGGAGGTGGCTAATGATAACATTGTAGTTCTCTTGTTTACATGGTGGTAAATCATAAAATCCTATTATTCAATAAAACAAAAACGGAGTAATCTATTTTGTCATATTTTATAAAGAAAAATAATTTTGGGGGGGGGGTTAATGGAAAGATATTTACGAGAAGTGATTGGTAAGTAACTAATACTGAATAGCCCCCCTACCCCCATATTTCTGAGTTTATAATATATTTGTTAATGAAACCTATGTTTGGCCTTTTTGCACTAGCGATCAAATCTGATTACTTAGTTTTGGGCATTTTTTAAAGTTTTCATTGGTTTGTGACTTTATTTCGACAAATTAGCCCCCCCTGCATATATGTTTCAAAAAATGCTTTAAATCACTTTTTAGTCCATTCCAGCGCAAAAAAAACAGTCTCAGAAGAGCTAAAAACGTGATATTTTCTTTACTCTGCATTTTGGTTGACAGGCCAATGGGGGGGGGGGCTATAGCCCGCCCCCCCTGACTACGCTACTGGGTGAAGACCAAAAAAAAAGGTCTTCGCCAGAAATTGGTGGTTTTTTTGTCAAATTTAGGTAAAGAATGAGGTCTTTTTCGTCTGATCATCAAGCGCTCAAATCTCGATGGGGAGACACCTAAATTTCGATGGGAGGACGCTAAATCTCGATGGGGGGACGCTAACTTTCGATGGGAGGATGCGTCCCCCCCTCGTTCCTCCTACAATTTAAGTACTGGGTTTTAGTTATACTGATGTTGCTTATGATATAAATCATACATTATTTTATCTACTTCAAATTGATAGAGTTTGTTCAGTTTCAAAACCTTTAGGTTGGTATATGAAAGCTTTGCACTGGAATCCATTTTGTCTGGGAAACGATTCCAACAGCTTTGCCTTGGAGAATAGAAATTTTGTGGAGATAAGATTTCTGAGTAGAACCTCATATGGAAATCGCATAGAAAAGGCAAAGATAAATTAGTGCGTGATAGAGTTGCAGTAGAACTTTCTTGGGGAAATAGCATTTCAATTTATTGACTATGCCGACAGCGCAAGCAATTTTGCGCTGAGCGAATTTATGGTGCATGCTAAATTTAAGATTTTTGTCAATCCGCAGTCCCAAGTACTTGTCGGTAGTACAATTTACAGCTATTAGACAACCATCACTCAGTTAAAATTCTGGTTTTTGTGTCGCAGTTTTGGCTACTGGAGTTATAAGTAATGCTCTAGATTTTGCAGTAGCATTCATCCAAAGATGAGCTATTTCGACTTCGCGGTTCATTAAGGTTTGTTTCTAAATCTTTTTCTTTTGAAGCTTAAACAAGTGTCATCTGCATATAGCACAAGAGTCGTTGACATAAATGGAGAAAATTAAGAAAGCCAGATTTGATCCCTGAGGAATACCAAATTGTATTGTTTTGGTTGTGGAATAGCTACCATTAATGTATACAAACTGTTGGCGTCCAGTGAGATAAGGTTTCCGCAGATTGTGTACCAAACCACGAACACCACAATGATAAAATTTTTGTATGAATATGTCATGTAAAACCGTATCAAACGCCTTCCTCACATCCAGAGCTATTAATCCAGTGAATTTTTTTTTTATTCATGTCGTTGTGTATTTTACTCATTATATCCTGCATAGCATGTGCAGTCACTTTCCGAAATTTGAGCGTGACAGCTATTTGGCCAATACAGAGTTGTAAGTCGGACTGAGGTTTTCGGGTCGGGTTTGGGCCAAGTTCGGACTTAAGATTGGCAATATGTTAGGCTTAATTCAGGCTTAATATGGATACTCTTCTTGTGTTTTTGTCTTTCAAATGTCACAAAAGCATAATTAAAATAAGTTTGCACACTAAATGACAACTTTGCATCAATGCAATTATTATTCCACAAATATTATTATTATATCACAAATGATCAAAAACGAATAGTATTATTTTAACTGCATACGAGCAATAACCGTAAAAAGTTTTAGATCTAACCTAGTTTTCGGGATTTTTTGGGCCTATTTTGGCTTCAAATTACTTTTCAGGTCAGAGCTAATGTTTTCGTGTTTAGACCTGTACTTGCATTTAAAACTCTAGGCCAATGAGTAACTAAAATGACTTAAAGCGTCACTATGATAACATCATAAATTCGAAAAATGTTTGGTGATTACCAACTCGTATGTCAAATTTGGTGTTCCCATGTCTTTTGCTTTAGGAGTTAGATAGGATTCTTCCCCCCCTCTGTGTAAAATGGGTAGGTCAAACAGACGGCGTGTAAAATAGTGTTAAGCCACTCAGCATCATCAACACTGCTTCCAGGTCATTGCGCAACAAGAGCTTTAGTCTGTTAGGTTGTTAACTGTTTTGCTAAGGACAAATCTTTGACACATTGCAAGAACTTTTTGCCAGACAAAACCAGACTGATTTGCTTAGTCGCTAAGCAAGAGTAATAAATGTAATCAATAAACAACACAAAAATTGTAATAGTAAAACAGTCAGGGCAGTTCACTTTGTATTTGCTTAGCAATCTAGCGGAAAGTTACGAATGGACCCTGCGGTCATCGAGTCAGGCAACCACCATATTCGTCAGCAGGGGTGCCGAAACCCGGGGGGGGGGGGGGGGGATGGGGGGATATATTTCCCCAATAATTTGACTGCTTCCCCCCCAATAATTTGACTATGATCTGCATTTGAGCGTTGGATGATCTTTGGACTTTATTTTATAGTCTTCACATGAATTTGGAAAATGAAAACTCTTCAAGATTCGGTGAAAACCTTTTTTTTTTTGGTCTTCACTTGATTTCGGGGATAAAAACTTTTCAAGTTTCGGTGAAGACCTTTTTTTGGTCTTCACTTGATTTGATCCCGTGAAAAAAATAGTGGTCGAGCATCATCCCCCCAATGTTGTAAATAGGGCAAAATTGGGGCAAAGTTTCTAATTATCCCTCAGTGCTCCACATAAATTGGCACCACTGCCCGTTAGAGCTATAATTCGGTAGTTTTGCCGGTAAATTTGAAATTTGTTATAAAAGCGAACTGTGACCTTTATAAATTTTTAACACTTGGTCACGCAATATGCAGCAACGGTCTGATACGGTTCAAAGACAAGGAACAGCTCGAGCTCGACGCGTAGCGAAACTTGCAATATATTGAGCAAGAAAAAATTTTTATAGTGTAGTTTAAATTTTCCATAAGAAAATGACCTGATTTCTTGAGGAATGGAATTGCAGACCTTCCCGCCCTCATATTTAATGCACTTCGGCAATTTACTCGTGCGGTAAAGCGGGATGTTAAAGTGCGTATTGTCAGTAGATTGTCGTGTAGCTCAATTTGAATGTTCTGTGGTTTTAAGAAAAATATAATATTTAAACGACCTTAAATTTCTGTTGTAAATAGACTGTGCAGCATCGCTGCAGACAAATTTAACAATTTCAAATTTCCATAAATCATCAATTAGTAATATGTTAAATTGACTGTAAAACGAATTGGCATTGTCCCGGTAATGACTTAAAGCGACTATTTTTATCGCTCGATTTTGTAGAGTTTTTAATCTTTTCAAGTAGGAAGGATAGATGGCTCACCAAATTATTATACCACACAACATCAGTGGATGCACTACTGCGTGATAGAGTTGCAGCATATGCTAAGAAATACTCGCATGCCTTAATTTAGATAAAGTGCCAACGAAATGAGCCACCCTTTTCTCCAAATCAGTAATGTGGTCCTTGAAGTTGAAATCTTTGTCTAAGATAACTCCTAAATATATGGCGCTACTGACAATATTCACCGGGGGTCCATTATTTGCTCTATTAATGTGAGGAATTGGTACTTTAGTTGTTTAGAAGAAAGGCTTATAATAATGTTCGTTTTGGAAGGGTTAACATAAAATTTATTCACACTACACCAGAGATGACGATATTGTAATTCCCGTTTAATTTTGATTTGCAATTTTTTAGGATTCAATTTTTTAATTATTAGTTAGCACGGGTCATCGGCAAATAGCCTAGGTCTGCTTACTAACGCGTTATACAATTCGTCAATGTAAAAAAGAAAGAACAAGGGGCCAAGCGACGAATCCTTGGGAATCCGGCAGAAAATGACTTTTAAGTAAGATTGACAGTGGATGATAGAAACAAATTGCTGCCTGTCTTGAAGGTAGAATTAAATTAGAATGTAAGCCACACTTCGAATACCATAATTTCTCAGTTTTTTAAAAAGTATTTCATGTAACTCGATGTCAAACACCTTACTTAAGTCAACAAAAGTTAATCGCTAATAGCAATATTTGTCAATATTATCGCAGGAGGAAGTGACAATATTCAACATTGCATGCGTCATGGAGTTATTACTTTGAATTCCATATTGGTTTTTGTAAACTATTTTATGCTTTTTAAAAAATTGCTTAGTTTTGCAGTTACCCGTAGTATTTTTAATCTAATTTTAGAAAAACAGGTCAGAATAGAAATGGAAAGATATTCAAGTCATCTTTTGCTCCGCTTTTACATCTTTTCATTAAATCCGCCACTGAATTTGTTCATTCTATGTGCTTTATGTGCTCTTTGTGCACTGACATGGCTAATCAAGATATCAATATAATGCAGTACTTAAACTATAAAATTTTGCATGGGGGGACGCGTTTGCAGCCTTGACCAAACGCATTCGGAATGCGAAAGCACTTCAGAAGAAATTGTGTAATTCCGTCCCGGAAATCGAGTTAAGACCAAAAAAAAAAGGTCTTTGTCGGAAAATTCAGGGTTTTTGTTCCCGAAATCAAGTGAAGACCAAATAAAAAAGAAAGGTCTTCACCGCAATTTGAGACTACATTCTGCCAGAATTTGTGGGATTGATTGGTACTGACAGATCCTTCTTCGTCTGATTATTCAGTGCTCATATCTCGATAGAGAGACGTCAAAATCTCGATGGGGGGACGCTAACTCTCGATGAGGGGATGCGTCCCTCGTACAATTTAAGTACTGATATAATGTAACTACAAAAAATGTGCAATAAATAGATCATAAATCAAAACGTCATTAACCAAAGCACGTTTGTCCCTGATCAGTAACCAAAATTTTCTGGGATTGTTCATGACGAAACTAATGTGTTTACCAGAAAGACTGTGTTTTCTTCAATCGATAAAAAGGTGCTTGATTTTTGACGAACTTTTGCCTGCATGTCTAATTCGTCAGTTCATTTGATTCGTCACGTTATCAAATCGCCCTGAGGCGACAAATCAGGCGTATTTTACTATACTTACAAATAAGCAGAGGTGGGCAGCGCCAGTCATAAAAATCGCGCCGCTAGTGTTTCCGCAAGTTCAAAAAATATTTGCGCCGCAAGCGCAACCAAAAGCGCAAGTGTGACGTTTTGAAAAGTATAATTCTAATTGACTCACTGCTCAAACTGCGCTAGGCTACAGAACAAAACCAGCATTCTTAACAAATTATGCTCGCCACGAAATTAGTAAATAAAAATGTTGAAAAAATTCCACTAATAAAGCCATCATTTGGTGGAAAGCGAACGACTCCTGAGGTCGGAGTCACTGTTTTTTTCTAATGGCTCATCAAGAAAATTTTTTACTAGCTTTGATACATATTTTGTGCTTCTGGAGCAATAAACATCACTCTATAAAGAATGGAGCACGCTAAAAAATCGTCTTGTTTTTTGTTTAAAGAAAATGAACCATCCAAGATTCACTTAGAAGAGCTGAACCACGGTATACTGTGGCTGTATTAATGGTGTTACTCCTGTTCGCAATTTCTTTCAAGTTTTCCCGGACTAGCAAAAAACTTGTAATAAATAGTTTTTGTCATAGCTGGGCAAGTTAATGCAAAACGTTTTCTTCGTTAACCACTAGTCCGTTAACAAACTTCACACCTACGTTAGCGTTAATTCGTTATTTTCAGCTTTAATTAACGGAAGTTAATGAAGTCCGTTAATTCGTTAACATTTTGCGTATAATTTACATTTCTTCTTATTCACTCGCTTCTAGAACACGTATTGACGCTGTTGAGCTGATTGCAAAAAAGTATTTATTGCTATGGTGGTCTTTTTGTGTTTTGGAAATTACCTTTAACTGTCAAATCTAATTTCAAGATAAAAATAAGTTCAAATGCACTAACGAAGTTGCGATCGGAAAACCTTTGGAAATCGTGAACAACGATAATTAATAGACCTATGAGGCTGCAGCTTATTATTTGTCACAAAAAAGAGCTCCTTTCTTCGCTTTTTTCTATAAAACTCGTGCTAATACACAACAAGTGTTACCAGAGCAAACTGGCTTGTACCGATACGATGAATGAATGGTGCAACATATTAACGATAAAAACCTTAACGGAAGTTAACAGAACTTAACGGAAGTTAATTTAGCCCGTTAACAAGAAAAAACTTTTTAACGGATTAACGAGTTAATGAAAAAGTTAGCTTCGTTATTAGCAGATTAACGATTAAAGGACTAATGCCCACCTTTGGTTTTTGTTGTTTCTTGATTTTGAATTATGGTAAAAAAGTCGTACTGTTGCAAGTAACGCGTTTAATGCCTCAAGCAAGAACAAGATTTTCGAACAGCGTATTTCTAGAAAGACAATTACAAAAATAATTTTTCTGTTTAAAATTTGATTTTACAACCATTTTTTAAATTACTCGATTAAAAATTTTTGTGAAAAAATCGGCAAAAAGTAATTTAAAGCGAAACGCTTCAGCGAAAGAAGATCCCTGCTGTAACTCCAATAAAAATTTTGCAAGCAGCAGACAAATGGAATTTCCCATGACGAGGTTTTTATGCATCTACTACTTTGTCATAGGCGTAGCCAAAGGGGTGGGGGTGGGGCAAAAATCCAGCCTACCTCGCAATTGAAATGCCACCATTGATAAAAATAATAACAGAGCCTAATGTTTTTTTCAGTTTCTTTTAGCATTTCCGCGTATACAACAGTGTACGAGTACAAGACCAACATTAATCCTGACAACTAGGTAGCCTGGGCCCTTTGAAATCAAATTTTTGCCATCCAGTTTAGGTGTATAACCCGGAAAAATTCAAGGTTTTTGTCTTAAAAGTTGTTACCTTAGTACCTCATCTAATCATTTTGTGAACTTAATGCAATAACGTGACTACCCAGTAACCATCTATTGCACCAATTTCAAATCACAATCCATCTCACCAGTTTTTATGTGACAAAATACTTTTGACAAGAAAAAAATATTTACAAAGCAAAATGCTTGTTGAACAAATTGCTGAATTTGAATTGAAGGGGGATTGGGCCCTCTAGTCGAACTTGTACTCCTAAGCCTGGTTACTTTTATGACAAAACAAAAATCTCCAAAGCAATTACTCGAGTAATTATTTACTGCTAAAAATATTGCACGAGGAAATATATCTTTCTTTTTCCACTCGGGTCAAGTCACCGACAAAATTTAACCCCCAACTTGAAGATTTTAAACGTGTTTTGGACTTGATCTGTACGTAAAGGGAAGACTCACCAGTTTGATTTTTTCAATTGGCTTTCAAATCTTAAAAATTTACAGTAGTTATTTCAAATGGCTCTAAAAGTGTGCGAAATATGATCCAAATGGTTTTAAAATAGCTATATTTTCTCCCAAAACTTACAAAAAATTGCCCAAAGGCAGGCCCTCATACCCCAGTCTGTGATGCATTTTGAGCTAAGCAAGTTTGCTCATCACGTCCCCCAACTTAGACAATTTTGCAAAAATTTTTAACTTTTGGTTCAAGTTCTTCTCTTTCAGCAAAATCCAGGTTATATGCCAACCCAGACACCGACTTCTGATCCTCCATTTTACAATATCTTTGTCCCATAAAAAGTCCCTCTTTGCGAAAAATTTTGATGACGTCGTTGCGCGTGATTTGCGGTTTGCCCCCCTCCCCAATTAAAAATCCTGGCTATGCCTATATGTATCTTGTCAATGTTTTTTCTAAACTTTAATCACATTTGATTGAAAAAAAATTATTTCCAATCTACAGTATTTGAATTGCACTTGCGCGATTGCGCTCAAAATTGCTAAAATACTTGCGGGGCAAGCGTCAGGGCAACCGTTTAAAAATAATTGCGGCGCAAGCGCTATCGCAAGTAAAATAATTGCGCCGCAAGCTTGTGCCGCAATAATTCCGGCTCAAGAGCCCACCTCTACAAATAAGTTACTTAACGTTTATAAAAGAAGCCTAGTGGTTTGTATGGCAAACAGATGGGCAAATGCCAACTTGAATCGAAGATTGCGAAGAACATCCCTCAGAATTAAATCTGACTAAACCAACTTTTAAATTCAAGATATGATAACAATATTACCTTGAACAAGTTCATTTTCAGATTCTGAGCCGATACTGACAAGGTCTGCTCCTATATCCATGCACGCCGCTCTTGAACCGTCCCAACTTGCAAAAACATCCGAATTCATATAACAATTATCTTCAAAAGGAGACCAATTCTCTGGGCACGTGCCTACAAAAATTTACGATTTACGGCTGCTTAGAAAACAACAGAGCTCAAGCTCATCAGTCGCCCAAGTAGTGAAGTTTATATTGTAAGCCAAACCAACCAACAAGTTTTTACGTGCTCGTCGTAAATTATGAAGGAATGCTACTGCATTTATTTGGGGTTTGACGTTACCATCAAAGAGTGATCGATTGAAAATTCGAAGCAGAATAAATTTCCCGTGAAGCTGAGACAGGATATTTCTACAGCTGTTTCACTTTCACGGGATTCCCGGAAGAAAACCTTATTCAAAAGATTAAATCATGTTTTTTTGTTTTTCAAGCACTTAAAAGCCTGTCTACACTGTGCGTACAAAATTTTTCACGCAAAGCGCACGTACGTGCGTTGAAGGTGTCTACCAGAGGTGGAGTCCTCAAGGACGTCCTTGGCCTCGAGGACGTCCTCGAGGACACATTTTCAAGTCCTTGGCCTTGGCCTCGAAGCCTCAAGTCCTTGGCTTTGGCCTCGAAGCCTTAGGTCCTCGAAAATTGCCCAGTCCTCGGCTCGAGGACAGCACTATTTTTTGAACCGTTGAAATTTTGTTGGAAAACGCCAGAAACCTCGCAGAAAATTTGCAAATACCTTTTTGTTTTCCGCAATTGGAGCATAGGCTTAGCCAAGCGGGCCTCTTCCTCCCAATTGAAATTTCACCAATGACAAAACTGTGACAAAAAAGCCTATTGTTTCTTCAGTTTCAGTTTCTTTTTAGCATTTTTTCGCTTACACCAGAACCAAACAACAATATTGAAAAACAGGGGCCCCGGGATTCCCTAAAATCAATTTTTGCCAGCCAATTTAAACGTAAATCTGGAAGAAATGGATAAATTTCGTCCTAAAAGTTGCTATCTCAGAATCACATCTAACCTTTTTATGATCGTAATGTATTAACCAAGGTCGGATTTACCACAATATGGTGGAGTACCAGCTAGGGGCCCTGCGCTCAGATTTCAAGACTTTTTATGGTCTTCACCTACATTTAGCAGAAAGATGTTGCGAAAATCTCCAAAGTGCCAGGGGCCCAGCGCAATGTAAATCCGGCCCGGCAATAACATGGTTAGTAAGCGTAGCCCTCTATTGTACTACTTTTCAATAACAATTCAGTAATTCACCTCCACCTCGCCAGTTTTTACGCACAAAATACTGTACTTTTAAAAAAATTAGCCATGGAAATTGCTGATTGAACAAATCGTTGAGCTTCAATTGAGGGGGCGTAGGCCCCCTGGCCTAACATGCACTTCTATAACTGATCATTTTCATGACAAAACAAAAATATCTAAGGAAAATCTTCGAATAGGTTTTCGTTTACTGCTAAAATGTTGCACGAGACAATACACCTTACTTACATCTACCTGGACCAAATCACGTACAATTCAACTTTAACATCAAAATGCAAGATATTAAACGTGTTTTGGACTTAAATTGCAACCAGAAGGAGGATTAAACAATTTAATTTTTTTAATTGGCTTTCAAATGTCAAAAATCTAGTGCTTTCAAATGGTTCTAGACATGTGCGAAAGGTGATTTAATGGCATTAAAATAGTTTTTTTTCCAAAAAATTACAAAAAATTGCCCAAAAAATTACAAAAATCCCCCCAAAGCCTCCGGCCGCTGGGGGTCCCGCCCCCCAGGCCCCCCGTCTGTGATACGTTTGAGTTACACTGGCTTTCTCAAAATGTCTCCAATGTTACGTATTTGCACTTTTCAACTATATTAGTTTAAGCCCCTCCCTTTGCAAAATCCTGGTTAAGTGCCAACAGGCAAATTTTTGATGACGTCGTTGCATGTGATTTGTGGTTTAGGCCTCCCCAATCAAAAATTCTGGCTACGCCTATAAATTGGAGATTGCCTGAACAACTTTTTTGAAGACCTTTTTTTTTTTTTTTGGAGAACACTTGCAGCTGTGCCCTTGGTCTTTGGCCTCGAGCATCCTGTCCTTGGCCTCGAGAGAGTCTGTCATCGGAAAGGATGTCCTTGGCCTCGGATTTTTTTTGTGTCCTTGGCCTTGGCCTCGAGCCTTGTGTCCTCCACTCCACCTCTGGTGTCTACGCTATACAAAACTGCGCTTACGAGCGTAACGGCTTAACAGCGTATTCTGTGGATTGCCATAATATTGTGTTAAATTGGATAACGGAAATCAAAAATTTATTACAATTCTTTGTTGTATCGGTTAAATTTTGGTCAGATTATGCATCACGAGAAGTAGTTTTATCTTTTTGATAATTTAAACGTGATTTTTTTTACTTTCCTCACAAATAACATAAAGAAAAAAAGTTGGATGAATAAAAAAAGTTGGATGAAGAAAAAAAAATTTTTTTTCACTGATCAGTGGTCGAGCGTCTGCTACTGAAACGCTAGATCTGGGTTCGATTCCTTGCTTGGCGTTGAGCAATAAAAAGGGACAGTGTAAAGACTCCACAGTGTGCAGTAAACAAGGGGCAGCTTAAGTTGAAGATCGATAGGTTCCCTTGTTGTCTCTTGGCCAAAGCAACTTGATGACTACAACGGAATCACAAAAATTGAAGGCAACTGATTGGTACTAGAGGCTGGTTTCAAAGGCCCGGTTCTTCCTCTTTTGAATTCTTCTTGGCGGAGAGTGACTCGGTGGAAAGATCTGATCGCAATTTTTTGCAGGGTACATTTTTTTTTCTGCTTTCAACTGTTTTTCAGTTCTTTATTCGACTGTCATATTCCGTTTAAGCCTAATTTTGAGCCGCTTTCGCCTCTCTCCGAGAATAACTTTTATATAAATTTTATCCAGCCCACCCTCAGAAACACAATAAACGGTACATAATGAGTAGCATGCAAGTATAGATCATGCTCTCAAATTGTCAAACGGTGTGAGAGTGTACAATGAGTAAATAAGTGATGCAATATCATTTTAAACTACAAGCTTTTCCGCATTTGATCCCTTCTGCAAAAACAACGCACGTTTTATTAGTATTATGTTGACTCCTCCCCCCAAGCGGCTTGTGTTTACTCCTTGTAATCAATTACTGTAGATTCTATTACATTACAACTTTTGATTTCAATACTAAAATTTTTCTTGTATGCTTATTGCAGTATTCATTTTTTTTCACCCAAAAGCTTCTACCGAACGCTTTTTTGTCTACCTTTCTGGTAGTTTTGTATCATGGTAATGCATATGAATTTGATAATAAGAGTTTTGGATTTAATCCTTCACCTGCTAAACCTAAACTTATTCGCAGAACTGCTTACCCTAGCTTTAGCCGAAGATTGAGAGAAATCTCACAGATGTCCAGCTAATTGCACTTTCATAAAACACAAAACGAAAATAGGGCGAACTATCGCAGCTAAAAAATTTTAATTACGCTATACTGCAGTAATATTATTATCACTGAAATTGCAAAAAAGTGATTGTGCAACTAGAACATTCAATAAGTTTACTGTGCTCTGAGGAAGAACTTTTGTATTTGCTCAATAGGGCAGATATTGCAACTTCTGTAATACAACTGTATCGAATATTTTCGAAAACTCAATAAACTAAATTCATCGCAAGCAAAAGCACAAACTTTTAAGGGCAAAGCATTTAACATTTCAACAAGTAAAATATCGGGCATTTCTTGCGATTGTAATGCTGTCGTCGTCATCATAAAAGAAAATAATAATTGTAATGCTGTCGTCGTCAAAATTCATCATAATGACGTCGTCATAAAAGAAATTAATCATCATAAAAGCAAAGCTTCACTTAGCGTTTTGTATGACGAATGCTCAATTGCCCCCTCCTTAAAATTTTTCTCACCGGTTTAGGACACAAAAACGACCAATTTGTTCAAAGAACAGGGCAAGATATGCACGAAAGCGCTAAATTTGCAAAATCTTAAAAAAACTGAAGGGTTGCCACAATTAAAATCAAAAGTACCGAAAAAAGTACCGATTTTGCAAAAGCACAAGTAAGTCGGTACCGGTACCGGTACTATTTTCAAAAGTACCGGTCGGTACCGGTACCGGTACAAAAAAAGTAATTCGGTTCTGTAATTCGGTACAAAAGTAATTCGGTACTGCCCACCTCTGCATAGACCTACTTACTACTGGTTGGTTCAGGCCTAGTCCCCCTGGATTTTGATCTGCGTTGCCACATCACAGATCGGTTTTAATTTTCAAATTTCTTTTCTTGCATTAAGCTAAACTAATGTTATATTACAAAAAACAATTCATTAATTTATCATAATTCACTTTTAGCCCAATCGACCAAGGCCTCTTTTTTCTAATTTTTTTTTTGCGTTGAGCCGTAAATTGATCATTTTCATGTTCAGAGGCGGTGCTAAAAATGGTGGCACCAGGGCAGGATTTCGTGGTGGCACCTTTTTTCGCACCAAAAATAGGTGAACACCAAAAAAAGGTTTTCGCCGCAAACTAAGTGGGTTTTCGGTCCAAAAGTATGTGAAGCCCCCCCCCCCAAAAAAAAAAGTCTTCACCTAAAAATCAGTGACTTTTTAGCCTAAATGAGGATGGGGACGACCAAACAAAGTGAAAAAAGTAAGGTATTTATCACAAATCGGTGGAGTTATGGTTTCACATCATAATATGGTGTCACCCCAAAATGGTGACACCCGGGGCGGGCCGCCCCCTCCTAGCGACGCCACTGTTCATGTTTAATTAGGCTATTTCAAACCAACATGCATACTTTCACTTTTGAAAATTTACTTTATTTTACAAAAACTTATGAATCTACATTTAACCTACCTCGAGACCTGGCAAACTTGTTTTTTTTTTAATTCACGCAAATCGCGAGCTTACGAGCGTACCAACTTAAAAAATTTGCTCTGTTACGAAATTTTTTTCGCTGGTGTAAGGTGGTACGCCCATAGTCTACGCCGGTAAGGTGGTACGCCTTGGCTTACAAATTTTTTCTTTATAGCGAACCAAGGTTACGCTCATAAGCTGATAATTTTACGCACTGTGTAGACAGGCCTTAATCCTTGTGAACAGGATTAAAAAAGAAAAAGGTCACATGCAGATTTTGGAGCTACTTTTGAAGAAGAATAATGGTCATGACTGTCCTGGCCCAAAACAAAATTCTTGCCAATTATTGGTAATTATGCACAGCCGGCTCTCCGTAAGGGATTGTGGTCGTAGCTTCCTCCTGTTTTCTTATCCCTATGGACCTTTAAAAAACCTGGGGGGACATGACAGAACATGCTAGCGAGCTCGTATAGGCCATTCTCGCTCGCTAAAAAACGCTAACAACAAAAAATCTTCGTTGACAAACTGCCATTTCTGAGCCGTCTCGCCCAACACACGTTAAAACAGTTCGCTCGAATTTCTTTGCGAGATGTTCGTAACTTGTGTTGGTACGTAATAGACATCTCATTGTGACGTCAGATGCATTTCTACCTCAAAATAATGCGTTCAAGTGTACTGTATGTACTACATTGTTATGGAAAAGGATACCATAACCTATGCGTCATTATTCTATGCAAGCAAATTCCTCAACTGATAATAATTAGTAAATAAACGACCGAATTTAATAAGATTTTTGTATCAATGTGAAATAAGAACAACTTTTTCAATACTACAATTTTTTTAAACGACGTAAAGCGCCCTTGAGGTTGTTGGTGGCTAAACTAATATGTTAACAGTAACTCTAGGTCTTTAGGTTTCAAAATTTTTCAAAAGTGAGCAAGTCGAAGTACACTCTTTCTTTTTAGAACCGGTAAATCTTGAGTCGAGCCTGGCTGTTTTAATTTTTTGCCGATATTCAGTCTCATTTGTTCTTGATTTTGTAAAATTTTTGGGAGCACCGATGTCAATTTTAGCGGGCATGTTTAAAACACTGTTTAATTCCTATTCCTCTGTATGCTTAAGTGAAGGCATTTTTCTAGCTTTTGCGGCATCGTAAAATTGCCAAAGCCAAAAAGCAAGCTTTTTTCAAGTTGAACAACTGCCAAAAAAATTCTCAATTGCTTGCACAGAGCAACAGAGCTTATAATCTTGAATAGTTGCAATTTTGCTTGCACACACAAGAAAATCACTAAAATTTTATCGCTTTAAATCAGCACTAATTTTAGTTTCTTTGATTAGTTTGAATTTTTTTTGTTTGTTTTTGGTTTATTTTGCTGCCGAAGCTAGCATTGTTTTTAATTTGTTCTTAAATTTTGAGCAAAAATGAGCCTCGTGTATTAGACAAATCATTCTTATAAAAAGAATGTATTGCTATTATTTTCAACTGGCACTACTCAACATTTCTTTATCAGTCGAAACAGCAAGTGGTTCTCAATGCAATTCGCTTTTTTTTAGCAGTCTGATAGCAAACATGGCGACGATTTTAATCAATTTTCAGCAAAAATTCGCTTTGGTTCGAAGTTTTCAACATTTCGCCATTAAATTTTTGAACCAAAAAGGTTTCTCGCACGCTTAAAGAGTGCTTCAAGATCCTCTTTTAAGTTGGCGAGGAAAATGTGACGCTTTTTTACTCGAACTGCTTTCCGCAATTGCTCAAAGCAAGTTAAGCCGCATTTACACGGGCGACTTTTTTGCAACGCGATTCGAAGATTTTTTATGCGTGAAAATCTCTCTCGCAGAGTGGTTACTCAAATGAGGCAAGACTCGCTTGCCGCGATCGCGTTTGAGAAGAATCGCCGCTGTTTAAGTAACACCTGCGATTTGCGATGCCGATTATATTTTGCGCGAGTCGATGCAACAATCGTTCTTGCTCGTGATCACTTACACAAGGTCAATTTCAACGTCTCGAGAGTCCCAGGGCAACGTCGTGCACGTGTAAACAGCAAATCGTATGCAATTTACGAGTCGCCCCGGCATAGCGCAATGCACAATGCGAATCGCAGGCTGCGATTATCCAAAATTTACTTCATAAAATATTGTGTTCTTAGTACAAAATAGCTTGTAGTGCTTTTACCGTAATTAATTGTGATTTCGATATTAAATTTACTTCATATTAGTTTGAAACGCAGACGTAATAATTTTGTTGTTGATGCTGGCACTGGTCTACTGCAAATACGGCAGTCATGAGCTGTAACTGTAAAGCTAATCAAGCAGGACTCGAAACCTTTATAAAATGTATGATAAGTTAACCACAGGTAACAGTACCTTGATTGTATTCTGCTTTTATAATACCGTAAGTACACTTTTTTCATAAGAACCAGTAAATTTTGAGTTGAGGCTGGTTGTTTTTAATTTTTTTGCCAATGTTGAGCCTTAGTTGCTCTTAATTGGTTCCTAAACTTTGAAAGCATGTTTGTCAATTATGGCGACCATGTTTGTTAATTCCTAATGGTCTGTCTGCTTGCAAACACCTTTTTAGCTGCTTTTGCAGCATCGTAAAATTGCGGAAAACGAAAAAAACCAGCATTAGTGTTCATTTGAACGAGAGCCAAAAAGTTTTTTTTGTAACCTGCGCAGTGCGCAACAGCACTCTATGATCTCAAAATTGTTGCTATTTTGCTTGTAAATACCAGAAAACCACTCAAGCTTTATTGTTTTGAATCCCTACAGAATTTAGTTACTTTTTTGATTTGGAGTTGATTCTTTTTCGGTTGTTCGTAATATTATTTTTTGTTGCTGAGACTGGTGTTGTTCCCAATTTGTTATTAAATTTTGAGCAAAAATGAGCCTCGTGTTCTCGCAAAATTTTTCTTGTACAAAAAAGTGTAATCAATTTTGCCATTGCTAATATTGTGACGTAGCAAAGACAATAGTAAAAAATCTGAACTCTAGAATAGCTAAGACAATGAATTCACAACAATGGCATTGGACAGTATATTTGGGAAATAGATGTGCTTGTTTTAGAAGCCCTCCATAACATTGTTGACTGTAGGTGTTCCAGCAAAACTCTGGAGCCTTAGTGTTGGCTCACACCCTATGCTCACTCGTTGGGTCCAGCACCTCGTATACAAGTACCACCCACTAGTTTTTGTCAGCTAAAAACGTGTTAGCGTTTGCTTTCTTTTGTGACCTGAGATTACTAGTAGCCTAGCGGCATCTCTTGAGGTTAAAATAACCACAGTTAAGTGGAGAAACATAACACCTACTGCATCGCATATTGGAATTAAACGTTAATTTTATGGAAATGCTGTTTTTAATGAAATCATGTTTTCAATTTTGAGTGGTTTTATGGCGCTTTTTCATTGGAATAACGCCAGGAGTGAGTTTTGACCTGAAGTCACTGACGTATTTTTGCACTGTTCATAATGATAATAATTCATCCTCCGCACTATACTTACTGTAATTGCCAAGCGTTTAGCAAATGCATGCGCGGCTTATTTTATTATTGCGGATATTGGTGCTTTGTAACAGCTGTGGTTTAGTAGCTCCGAAACAAAATTACATGGAAACACTTATTATGTAAAGGAAGGCTTTATTTTACCCGAAATTTTTATCTACTTTTTTATTAATTCTGACTCAAATCTAACCCAAACTTAAATGCTTACTCTAAAACAATTCCGAAATCGAGCCCTAATCCAAACCCTAACTCAAACCCTAATCTTAACCCCCAAAAAAGCAAATAAAAACGCACGGATGAATATTTCTCTTTTTGTTTTTTCTCTTTAATTTGAAAATTTTCGGTGAAATAGTCACTACCTTATATAAATGCTATGTGGATTTTATGAATGTTGGTTTAATTAAAATACAGCCAGTACTTCTTCAGCGACGGAAGGCGCTTGGTATCATTACAGAAGAACTCAGAAAGCAAACTTATAAAAACAAAAACAAAATTTAACAATTTGCATTTCGTATAATATGACAGCACAGACCTACTATAAAATACAAAACACTTGTGCACTATAAAAGAAATAAACAATATGAATTTGTCAGTCACACATACTTGGAGAAAAGGTAATTTCAAAAGTGTTTTTAGAATTAACCGCACAAAAACTTTGTTAAATTTTATTGTTTTATAGCACCAAGTATTATGTATAACCAAACAAGAAACACAGTCAGAGATGGGTTGCGGTAAAGAAAAACCAAGACCATAAGGGTAAATGACAGAATTTTATAATAAATTACGAGCATTAATGCCCGCTTGAATTTGCAGCATCAAAGCCAACTCAGAATGAAACAGAGTAAAGGTGCGCTTAGACTGGACGCAAAGCAACCAAAATTTGACGTCATCGACAGCTCGCGAAAGATTGCCACCGGTCACAACCTTCGTGAGCAGTTGCGCAACGCAGGCTGTAGTAAGATAACCTACTAAATCACTGATCGGATTTTTACGATCGCAGTTTGCTAGAAAATAATGTAAATAGTATATTTGTATGGTTTAGTGCTTATTTATCAGTCCAAAGAGTAAGTTGTTGGCAAAGTTAGATTCGGGATAGCTCTAGGCTAGCGAAGTTAATTTGGATCTAGACAGCTACGGCTGTAAATCTTGAAGTGATTTTTCATAGCTATGTTTGATCTCAGAGCTTCATTACAATGAATTCACCAAAGCAATAGGCCTAGCCCCACGGCATCTAGCTTGTAAAACAAATCTTTTTATTCTGCGCTGCGTAGCAGAAACTATTGTATCAGTCCAGTGGTTCATTTGGCGGAGCAGCTTTTGCTTTTTTTTGTCTTAAAAGTAACATTTGATTAAAAACAGTAAAGCCTTATTTAAAATAATGAAATTTTTAAACGTTTCGGACTTAGCTATGTCCATCATCAGTAAAAAGTAAAATCTAAAACAGTAAAAAAGTAAACAACTAGTCTCGAATGAAAGTAGACACATTTCAGTAAAAGTTATACATAGCGCTGCAATTGAGTAAAACCTGCTGATGTAAACAATCTGCTGTTCCTCTGCTAAACACACTAAGTAATTCTGTGATACTAGCATAGTGCAACGAATGAGAAAAGATGAAAAACAAAGAGCAATCACGTGTTGAACAGATACAAAGTTATCGATGACTGATCAACGTTTATGTCCGGTTTCAGTTTGTCGATGCTTAAAGTTTCTAAAACGAATAGCTTGGTTCGGTTCCTGGCAGTTCCAAGTATTTTAGGTTTTGCAAAGTCAATTTTATGGTCGGAATTTTCGTAGAGGTGGTTGGTAACGTCAGTGTTTTTACATTTTTTGGAGCCGGGGTTGTGTTCGTTCAGTCGTGTAAGCAAATTTCTGGCAGTCTCACCAATGTAGTTGCTGCCGCATGAGCAATGAATATGATAGACCACGTTTGACCGATGTAGTAGTACTTGACCTTCTTTGACTCGAAAAAAACTTTTTAATTTGAATGTGTCGTGAATAACTCTAACTTTGATTTTCCCATTTGTATTTTTTGCAAAATAGTTGCCGATTTCATGCTGAACTTGCATTGAGATTGGTCCCAGATAGGGAAGCTATCTGGGACCAATCTCAATGCAAGTACAGCATGAAGCTGCTTCCCTATCTGGGACCAATCTCAATGCAAGTACAGCATGAAATCGGCAACTATTTTGCAAAAAATACAAATGGGAAAATCAAAGTTAGAGTTATTCACGACACATTCAAATTAAAAAGTTTTTTTCGAGTCAAAGAAGGTCAAGTACTACTACATCGGTCAAACGTGGTCTATCATATTCATTGCTCATGCGGCAGCAACTACATTGGTGAGACTGCCAGAAATTTGCTTACACGACTGAACGAACACAACCCCGGCTCCAAAAAATGTAAAAACACTGACGTTACCAACCACCTCTACGAAAATTCCGACCATAAAATTGACTTTGCAAAACCTAAAATACTTGGAACTGCCAGGAACCGAACCAAGCTATTCGTTTTAGAAACTTTAAGCATCGACAAACTGAAACCGGACATAAACGTTGATCAGTCATCGATAACTTTGTATCTGTTCAACACGTGATTGCTCTTTGTTTTTCCTCTTTTCTCATTCATTGCACTACGCTAGTATCACAGAATTACTTAGTGTGTTTAGCAGAGGAACAGCAGATTGTTTACATCAGCAGGTTTTACTCAATTGCAGCGCTATGTATAACTTTTACTGAAATGTGTCTACTTTCATTCGAGACTAGTTGTTTACTTTTTTACTGTTTTAGATTTTACTTTTTACTGATGATGGACATAGCTAAGTCCGAAACGTTTAAAAATTTCATTATTTTAAATAAGGCTTTACTGTTTTTAATCAAATTAAGTAAAACTGCCGTTCAATCAGTCCCGAAGATTTTAGAAAGTCACTACGGCATCATAAACTAACATGGTGTTGCTTTTTTTTCCAGAATATAAAATAGGTAGTGTCTAGTGCACCGTCCCGGTTTCCGACATCAAATCGCTGGATCACCGGCAGCCAATCAAATTGCGCTTTTCTCCTTGATTCGCTTTAAATACAGCACTTTCACACATAACATTCCAAGTCCTGATGGCGTAGTGGTTAAAACGTCTGGCTATAATGTTGAAGGTTGGGTTATTAAATCTCGCTGGACATGCTCACCAAAAATAGCGCTAGAGAGCTACATATTCCTTTTTTTTCTCTAAAATCTTATTCTTAGAGTTAGGGTTAGGGCAGCGATGCCAGCTGAGAGATAGTAAATTGAACAGCTAAATAAAACAACCGCCGGTGCAGCAGCAATTAGATGTTGGAAACCGGGCCGGTGCAGCAGACACTGCCTATAAAATAACCCACCAACAGGATAGTTTTGAATGTGTTGATAGTGTTTTTACCCATTGTTTGTAAGCTTGTTGTTTTAAAAGTAACCACAATTGAACAATTGCTTGAATACCGGAAAATTCGCAAAAGTTTTTTAGCTGTTTACTTGGCCAAGCCAACTTGGTGAATAAAACTGTATTTGAATTGGTTTTAAGCTACATACAAGAGCTAAATGCAAGGGTGCCGAAATAAGGGGGGATGGGGGGATACATCCCCCCAAATAATTTGGCTGTATCCCTCCCAATAGTTTGAGGTCCACATCTGCATCCCCCCAATAATTTGAATGGGTGTACATCTGAGCGTGTAAATTTGGGGAAAAAAAGTGTTCTATTCTTGTGGAAGACCTTTTTTTTTTGGTCTTCACCTAAATTTTGGGAAAAAATGTTCTATTTTGATGAAGACCTTTTTTTTAGATCTTCACCTGAATTTGGGGAAAAAAGTGTTCCATTTGCTTATTTTTTTGGTCTTCACTAAATTTCCACACCTGAACAAAACCGTGGTCGAGGTTCACCCCCCCCAATGCTGAAAATAAGGCAAACTTGGGATAAAATTGCAAGTTATCTCCTCCAATGCTTAACAAAGATCGGTACCACTGGCTAGATGAATACAAAAAATTAAAAAATTCCTATAAACTTTTGGATTGGCCTAATTAGTAATCACTTCTTTGAATTCAGAAGTTACATAGCAGGCTTGAAACGTTAATTTTTTTATTTTATTTTATTTTTTTTATTTACCACTGTGAGGAAGCACTTACCCCACATATCTGCTTTCCCATTAGGCTAGTGTTTCATCAGCACCTAAATTCACTCATAGGTGACCTTGTTGTCAGACTTAGATCAGAGTAATTTGAAAAGAGGATACAATGGCAAGTGTAAAAATTGCCCTCGTGTGTGGTTTGAAGGTTCGGGTGGGATGCCAGGATAGGCTATATGTGAATTCAGATGCTGATAAAACACTAGCCTAATGGGAAAGCAGGTATGTGGGGTAAGTGATACCTCACATTCGTAAATTAAAAAAAAAAACTTCTTTGAATAGCTATAACAAACATGGAATTTTTTCTTCTGAATGTCATTTTAAAAGTCTTCTTGTTTCTGAAGGTTTGTGACAGTGATCAAGTTGAACTGGAAGCAATAGTTTTGGACTCCCCCAAGTTTTATAATCATGAATATTGTAGTCTGGTAGTGATTTTTCACTCCAGTCCTATGTGATGAAAATAGAAGTGTCAAGTGTGTTAAATATTCATCTACTGTGTCTTTGGGTAATATCTGAATTTAGTTGTTGGTGAATTTCAAAATATTTTTACTGTCTCTTAAAATTTTAACTGCTTTACATGGTGAGTAAAGTGACAAAGTAAACAATTTTAAGTCTGAAGTTCAATCATTACAATTACAGTCAGTGTAATCAGATAGAACTAGAAAGCCAATATTTATCTAACCAGTAAAAAGAGAGTTCTAGTTTTTGCTGAGGTTACTGTTATTGGTAAAGAAGTAGCTACCAAGCAAATCCATTAATATTGTTTCATTCTCATTAGTCACCTCTAAACAAAAAACTTGATACAGCATTTATAATAAAAATAATAATTGGACTGGGGAAGGAAGCGTCAGTAACATGAAAATTTGAGAACTAACAACACTTTTATTCAGATGCTTGAGTAACAATTTTCACATAAAAAAATCTAAATGTTTTTTTTTATCAGGGGCATAACCAAAAACTTGCTAAGAAGAGGGGTTTGACCTTACAGCTATAAATTTTTCTGTATCTTACAAACGGTGGTTTGGAGCGAAGCCCTTTGAGGTAAACGGGACCGTCGCAACGTACTGGTACCACAAGAAAATACAAACTAATGAAATGCTTTCGAGAGCATTTAACTTCGAACTAACATCGATAAGCGCTCCGCTAGCGAATAAAAAAGCAAACGTAGTTATAGAGGCTGACTTTTCCACAAAGCAACTGCTAGTATTACTGCGCTAAATTCTTGTCCTTCGATGATAGTGTCAAATCATGCAAAAACTGCAATGTTTTTTGCTTTCTCCAGCAAATCAACACAGCAATCCATTGCACAATAAGCAAAAAATCCACTACATACTGTAACTGATGACAAATCCACCTTTCAGATTCACTCATAGCGTTAACATTGGGAGTCTTCATACACAGCACTAAATAGTTAATACAAACAACTGTTTAAGATTACTACAGGTATCATAACATGCTAGCCTAAAAAGAAAAATCACATCAAAAAAACAACATAGTTTACGCTTTAAATGTACCTGTAGACTAGCCTATTGGTCTACACTCTACAAGATAGATCTACTAGTACCGAAATGAGACATAGATGGTGAAAGTGTTTAAGGAATTGTTAATTGAGTAAACACCTAAAGAGAACTTTTGACATCTGCTTCCAGCGTTTTGCGTTTCTGCATTAAAACGCAGAACTGTCATCGTCAAAACAGATTATGGCAAGTTTTCAGTGGAAGGATCTAAACAAAGCATTTATAGCTAATAAATAGGCTAAGTACTACAACGTTTTTGAAGAAACGACTTGTCTTTTCATTTCCAAATTCGATCTACTGTACTTCGTTTTTCCCTTATACTTTACAAACTTTTTTATCAAGATTGTTTTGTTACCTAGGCTATTAGTCTAGACTCTTCTTCACAGTTATTGCGTGATAACATAATATAAACTCAATCTTCGTTTTACCGGTAATTCCAGCGCGCTATAACAAAACAGAACCTGTGATTACTATAATAGCGCTTCAATAATAAAGTACACAACGCTTTCTACTCATTGAATACATTTTAAAAGAAGTTATTAAAATTAGCCTATGAAGCGACCTGTCGCGAACATTAGCAACCACTCGCGTAGGTCGCCAACCTTCGCTTCGCGTTGCTTCTCGTCCAGTCTAAACGCACCTTAAATAAGCTTTTCCGATTAATTTCAAGCGTTTACGTATCACACAGTCTGCACAAGCAGCACGCCGCCCATGCTGCTCCATGTTTCACCTTGCATTTTCATAGCAAGTTTTAACGAAATTAGCTGTCTAATTGTATTGACTCTATTTCTTTTTACCCTAGCGTTGGCTTTATACAATTTCTTTCCGAATTCCGAAGCGTGATTGTTTCAAATGCAAAAGCTGACAAGCTGCGCGTTTGAAGTGCTTTTGTGGCAGTTGGCTTTTGTAAAATCAAAACCAGCGAGCCGCGCTTTGAAACTATCTCGCACCGTGTAAGTGAACCAGTGCGATAGCGACTCTTCCGCCGACTCGATTTGGCGAAAATCACTGGCTCGCAGTCCCAACGTGTGAGTGACTTCTGCGAGTTGCAATCGTATGCGAGCATTGCGTTAAAATCTCATCCGTGTGAGTGACTGCTGCGATTTGATTTTATTGGGGGCGTGTCTGGCGATATCGCGCAGGCAAAATCTCACGTGAATCTTGCGTCGTGTAAGTGATCTACGCGATTTGAAAAAGTAAAAAGTGGATTCTCGCAGTTAAAAGTCGCCCGTGTAAATGCGGCTTTAACGGGAAAAAATGACGTAAGGGATTTCGCAAGGCTTTACATACACGTGCAAAAATGACCTCTTTCGTTTAGCGAGTATTTCGTTCGGTAGCGCCTCTTAAAAAAAACTCGGAAATTAAAGCGAACGAGGAAGTTTCTGTCATGTAGGCCCTGATTACTTCAACTTTTTACTACAACGACTGGATCAAAGTAGTAAACTAAATGGTGTGATAGCGAGTAATTATTTATAAGGCTTTCTATAACACTTCGAAAACAAAAATAAGCATTACTCGTTCAGCATTTTTTGCTAAGTGGCAAAAAAATGTTTCAGCTGTGGCAAGCGGTTGATAACATTGCGTCCTATGTAGCCGGCTCGAAATTAGAAACTCATACCTCTCGCTCCTGAGAAGAACGCGTCACCGCTCGACTAGATCAAGTACGTTACAATAACTCAGAGGTGGAGTCGAGGACACAAGGCTCGAGGCCTAGGCCAAGGACCCCAAAAAAATCCGAGGCCAAGGCCAAGGACAGCCTTTTCGAGGACAAACCCTCTCGAGGCCAAGGACAGGAATGCTCGAGGCCAAGGCCTAGGACCAAGGACACAGCCGCAAGTGTTCTCCAAAAAAAAAAGGTCTTCAAAAATTTTTTTCAGGTGATCTCCAATTTATAGACGTAGCCAGAAATTTTGATTGGTAGGGAGGCCCAAACCACAAATCACTTGCAACGACGTCATCAAAAATTTTCAAAAGAGAAACTTTTTGTGGGACAAAGATATCATAGAATGGAAGATCTGAAATCGTTGCCGGTTGGCATTTAAGCAGGATTTTGCAAAGGGAGAGGGCTTTAAGTAATAATTGAAAAGTGCAAATATCTAACTTTGGAGACCTGTGTGAGAAAGGTAGTGTAACTCAAACGTAGCACAGACGGGGGTCTGGGGACGGAGCCCCCAGCCGCCAGAGGCTTTGGGGGTCTGGGGGCTGTAAGTTTTTTGGAAACAAAAAGCTATTTTAATGCCATTGAATCACGTTTTGCACGTGTTCAGAGCCATTTGAAAGCACTAAATTTTTGAAATTTGAAAGCCAATTGAATAGATGAAATTACTTGATGCTCCTTTTACTTGCATTTTAAGTCCAAAATACGTTTAACATCTTGCATTCTTGTGTTAAATTTTAATTGTAAGTGATTTGGTCCAGGTAGGGGGAAGTAAGGCGCATTGTTTCTTGCTACATTTTAACAGTAAATAATAATATACTCGAAGATTTTCCTTAGATATTTTTGTTTTGTCATGAAAATAATCAGTTATCGGAGTATTTGTTCGGCCAGGAGGCCCAGGCCCCCTCAATTGAAGTTCAACGATTTGTTCAATCAGCATTTTCCGCGGCAAATTTTTTTAAAAGTATTTGTGCGTAAAAACTGGCGAGTTGGAGGCGAATTATTGAATTGTTCTTGAAAAATGGTACAATAGATGGTTACGCCTACTAACAATGCTATTGCCCGGCCGGATTTACATCACGCTGGGCCCCTGGCAGTTTGGGGATTTTCGCAAGATCCTCCTGCCAAATGTAAGTGACGATCAAAAAAGTCTCACCATCTGAGCGCGAGGCCCAGGCTCTGTGCCATAGAATAAATCCGGCTCTGGTTGTTGCTTTACGTTTATAAAAAGGTTACAAGAGGGCCTAGGTAGCAACTTTTAAGAGAAAAACCCATAATTTTACCCGAGTTATACATTTAAATTGGCTGGCAAAAATTGAACTTAGGGGGGCCCGGGCCCCTGGTCTTCAGTATTGTTGTTAGTTACCGTTATAAGCGAAAAATGCTAAAAAGAAACTGAAACTGAAGAAACAATAGGCTATTTTGTCACATTTTTGCTATTGGCGAAATTTCGATTGGGGAGGGGCCTGGGCCCCCTGCCTCCCTCTTGCTACACCGATGCTCCAATTGAGAAAAACGAAAAAGGTGTTCGCAAATTTTCCGCCAGGTTTTTAGTGTTTTACGACAAAATTTCAACATTAAAATAGTTCTGTCCTCGAGCCAAGGACAGGGCAAATTTCGAAGACCTAAGGTTTTCGAGGCCAAGGCCAAGGACTGGAGGCTTCGAGGCCAAGGCCTAGGACTGGAGGCTTCGAGGCCAAGGCCAAGGACTTGAAAATGTGTCCTCGAGGACTCCACCTCTGCAATAAATGCATTTTGCCATAATAAATTTATTTCAGGCTGAGCATGCTCACCATCAAACATCTGTCTTTCGCAGATGCTCCCAGCTTCTATGCGGCATGGAGCGATTGTCCACGTTGATAAATTTGCGCTGTAGATGGCACATTCTCTTCCAAAATTTTTGTAGTCCTGAAAGCAAATTAATGAATAAATTTTATTTAATATTATACCGTGGGGAAAAATGCTTCTTCACTTTATTTTTCGCGATAGATCTTATCAAAAAGCTTTTTTCTTCAAACTAACGATTTGAGTCAAGTTTTTGGAAAATAACCCCTAAAAATTTATAGCTTGGATGAGGAAAAGTTTTCACGTTTGAAGTTTATTGTTTTGCATTCAGAGTCAAAAGAACGCGCCCCAATGCTTTTGATGGGCTCACTTGTGCAACCTTCAAGATGCTAGTCAGGATTGCTTGATAAGGATATGCTACTGGAGTAAGTTTCGCTTGTTGCTAAGCTGAATTTGTATGCCTGATTTGATATGTGACGTCACTTGAATGTAGCAATTACGTGTCTGATGCCACAGTCAAAGTCAGTTTACCAAAATTTGGTCATTTTTAGTCCATATCGTAAACGACTGCTTAAGACGTACTTGTAATGTACCCATTTCGACTTAAGCATTTTATGATTCAGATCAAAATACAACCCTATGTGCAAAATTTGAACCGCCGATGACGTCACCGGAAAATAGTGCCAATTTTTCCAGAACTGGCCGGAACGTCATTATGATGAAATGATCTTCTCAAAACTAATTTTTCAAAAAAATTTCATAAACCAACGCACATGCCAAATTTGATGTTCCCATGCTAAGGGAAGCGTTTTCGCCTACTCGCGTAAAAGGCGTTGGTCAAACCAGTGCCGTCGCTACGATGGGGGGAGCAGAGAGCCTTGCCCCCTATCGGCTGCTTGTGCCCCCATTTTGGTTTAACCAAGATACTTTTTTTGAAACATCATGTAACAAGACAACAGATAATGATGCAAAAAAGAAAAATGTCGTTTAAACATAATTTTCATTTGACGTTTTCTCTACTTTTGGCACTATAAAACTGGCAACCAACTGCTCTAACTAGGGCTGGATCACCACGTGGCAATTTGAAATAGTGCCAGGGGCCCCGCGTTTTAGGGCCCGTGCCGAGGCATAAAACTTATTAACTCAAAAACGAAAGGTTTTAAACTGATTTTGAACTTGACCTAGAACTATAAGGGGGCCGAAAAGCTAAATTCGTAAATTAAATCTTTGAAAGAGCCTCAAAATCTTACCAAAACATCTTTCATATGATTTTGCAAACATGCAAAATGCCATTTAAACGGCGATGAAATGACTATTTTTTGCGAAAAATCACAAAAGTTGCTCAGCGGCTGGAGCTTTGCCCCAAACGCCCATAACCTCAGGCGGCTAGAGCCCCGAGACCACGTCAGTGAGATTCAGACAAAATTTATTTCTGGGGCAAAACTTCTCAGCACAATTATTTTAATTACGTTTCTGGTCATAAATGGCTTTCTTTGAACAAGAAAGCGAGTTAAGAAAGTCGCTATGAAGTTTAAGACTTTTTCTTCGGAGGTAGCATACGTGAAAACATTTTTTTGTTAAAAGACCAGCCGTTTTGGTTTTAGAGCAAAATCAAGATTGTTTTGATCATAGCCATTGCTACAGATAGGTTTTTCAAACAATTATAGGCCACAAACTAAAAAATCAGGGAAAAGTTGCCGGCATACCTGCCAACCCTCCCGTTTTCGTCGGGAGACTCCCGATTTCAAGGATTTCTCCCGATCACCAGATTCAACAAAAAATCTACCGATATCACGATTCAGCTCAAATTTTTTTTGGTTTAAAAATGATGCAGTTTTTCGAAAAATTATTCAATTTTGTTTGCGAATATTTGTTTTTTCTAAAAGGGAAAGAGTACGGTTCGACCCCTGCTTCGACTAATTTGATATTTTCAAGAGTTTTGATTTGAAAATTAATGTGTGATCTTGCTTTCACATAACGGGTACCGTCAATTCGAATTGTTAAGAATTAACGAATAACAATGGCATGCACAAATTGCTGTCTCTGATACCGGTCATTGCAATTGTGAAGAGCTGAGCTCTTTCAATAGGCCTTGTTACGCTAGCAGAAAGAACGCCTAGAAAAGAGATCTCGTGGTACCCACCGAGGTACCTCTTGAAAATTTTTTTACAAATAGATTTTTAATGCCTGATTAATGATTGAAATGTCTTTGGTTGCAACCAGGTGCCGTTTTTAAGATATACCGCTTTTAATGGAACGCGGATGAATATTTAAAAATCATACGCTTGAATAATTTTTTTACTATTGGTGTTGCCGTTAAACAATCCACAAACTACAACAAGGATATTTTTTATCTTTCTTTAAATGTAAAAATTTAAAATACCATAATTTCAAACTAAATAATTAGTCATGGGTAAGTTTTTTGTTAAAAAGTTTGCATATTTAGTGTTTTAGCTTAAGTTTTTTTGTTGAATTTTAAACATGGAAACATGCTTTGAAGTCACGTGACCGTCGTCGCTTGGCAGCTGATCGTTACGAATACAAAACTTTAAAACAATTTTTCATAATTGAATATCGGTATCCTTACGAATTAATAAGGAAATTATTTCTTGCAAAAAGTCGAAAAACAAATGAAATACCTCATGAATTACACCACATGTGTGCTATGATGATAGTCTACCCACAAAAAGTAGCCTAATACAATAACTGCTTTGAGAAACACTGATAGGCTTTCACTCCTCAAAACTAACTAGCCTAGCCCTAGCTGGTTGGCTTATCAACTCTCAAATGTCTGTTCTGCCACACTTAAGCACTTGAAACAGTCACCGTAGTTAAACCAACAAATAACCCAAAATAAGAAATGACTCTCATGAAATTGCTGAAAAGTAGCTCAGTTTATTTACAACTTATTTTGCAATATTTGCGAAAGTGTAGGCCTATTGCTTTTTGTCGAAACTTCGCAGTAAACTACTGTAGTCTTAAAACATTGTAGCTGAATGATTTATTAAAATTGATGATGTGCTTTTGCTCGATGGGAATAAACGTTATGGACTGATGACCGGTTTACACATAGCTACCGACTGCCGTAGGCTATCGATATTCCTTGAAGCTTATCGGTATTTTTCGAAGCAGTTATTGTATTAGGCTGCTTTTTGTGGGTAGGCTATCATCATAACAAACACGTGGTGTAATTCATTAGGTAGTTCGTTTATTTTTTCGACCTTTTGCAAGAAATAATTTCTTCAATAATGGTTACCGGTATTTAATCTTGAAAAATTGTTTTGAAGTTTTGCGTTCATAACGATCAGCTGCCAAGTGACGACGGTCACGTCACTTCAAAGCAAGTTTCCATGTTTTAGAGTTCATCACAAAAAAATTTAAGCTAAAACTTTAATAATGCAAACTTTTGCAACCGAAGACATTTCAATCATGAGTAATTATTTAGTTTAAATTTATCATATTTTGAATTTTTCGTTCTAAGAAAGATAAAAAGTATCCTTGTTGAAATTTGTGAAATATTTCACGGCAACACTAATAGTAAAAAAAATCATTCAAGCAAATGATTTTCGAATATTCATCCGCTTTCGATTAAAAGCGGTATATCTTAAAAACGGCACCTGGTTGCAACCGAAGACATTTCAATCATTAATCAGGCATTAAAGATCTATTTGTAAAAAGTTTTTCTGGAAGTACCTTGATGGGTATCACGATACAACACACTTTTGGACACCGTAACAAGGCCTATAATGGCGTCTGTAGGAGAAAGTGTTAGTACTAATAAGCGCAAAGTAGATGGTCAGCAAGAGTTGCAAGAAGAGGCGGGTAAAAGTTAAAAAAAAAAGGTATAGCTTTATGCAAGTTTGTGGCTTTATGGGGCGGAAGAAAATAGCCGGTGCACAAACTTTCAGCAATCTTGTTGCATTAATGAAATCGCTCCTGTGCATACCTCATTCAAACGCATCTAGCCAAGAATCTTTTCCATGGTGCGGAAGATTGTAACCGAAAGCAGAACCAGTTTGCACAATGACACTGCGTACCAGAGGTGGAGTCGAGGACACAAGGCTCGAGGCCAAGGCCAAGGCCAAGGACACAAAAAAAATCCGAGGCCAAGGCCAAGGACAGCCTTTCCGAGGACAGACACTCTCGAGGCCAAGGACAGGAATGCTTGAGGCCAAGGCCAAGGACCAAGGACACAAAGCGCAAGTGCTCTCCAAAAAAAAAAAAAGAAAAAAAAGGTCTTCACAAAAATTTTTCAGGCGATCTCCAAAAAAAAAAAAAAATAAAAAAAAAGGTCTTCACAAAATTTTTTCAAGCGATCTCCACGAAAAAACGCTTTCCAAAAAATTTTTCAACCGCTGCACAAAATTTTAACTTTCCAAAAAATAGTGCTGTCCTCGAGCCGAGGACAGGCCAATTTTCGAGGACTTGAGGCCTCGAGGCCAAGGCCAAGGCCAAGGACTTCAAAATCTGTCCTCGAGGCCAAGGACGTCCTCGAGGACTCCACCTCTGCTGCGTACGCTCTTTTAAGTTGCAAATTAAATTGTGACCGCATTGCAGCTGGCTTTAAACCTTGCAAAGTACAGATGAATGCTACCAAAAAAGCCACACACAAATATAATCAAGCCCACAAGAGTTAAAGTCAGGCCCACAAGTACTTTAGAAGGAAATGCTTAAGGTAAGAGTGAGGGGGGCAAAAGCTAGTTCAGAGGTGGGTCGAAAGCTAGCTAATTAATATACTACCGTACACGTACAACTGATTTTGTCTAGGCCGGGGGCAAACAAATTTTCCGGGGGGTTGTGGGTCTGGTTAAAGTAGTCGTGGTTGAATGATATTTCACTTTTATCGTTCAGTGTTTTTGGAAAGCTTTGGCTGCGCTGAATGTAGCATTACTTTTTACGCCGCGTGTCAGTGAAGTGCATGAAACAGTACTGATATTACCGGTTACCTGGTGCCGTATACAAAATAAAAAGACTGCTTTGTTTAATTGGTGTGTCTTTTAGAAGCTGGAACTGCTAGAACCTGAAGTTGGGATGTCAAAATTTTGGCAATGTGTACTAACATTAAAAGATAGCAATAACTATTCAAGCAGTATAAGCAGAAGGGAGGTTGGGGGGAGAAACTTTCCAGCTTTGAATTTGCTGGTAAGAAATCTCCCGTTTTGGCATCTTCAAATGTTGACAGGTATGGTTGCCGGTCTTATATGTTTTTTTTGGACAGAAATACAGAATTTTTAAGATTGCGCATAATTCGTAGACGTACAAGAACAGTTTTAACGTGCAAAAATTCCGTCTCTTTTAGTGCCCCTCACTTTTGGGAAGTGCCCCCTCAATTCGTTTGCTCTGGCGACGGCACTGGGTCAAACAGTCCCTGGAATTAAATAAAATTATGTAACTTTACGCGATAAATTGGGTGATTTTTTTTTTCTTTTCTTGACCGGATGTTGCAGAAATCAGTGATGTCTACAATATGTGTAGTAATTTTATCTTTATTCACAAAGTTGCCTCGACCAGGAGACTGCAAAGTAAGCAAGCTAGCAAGTAAATAAGTAAGTAAATAATAGTTTATTTCGTTCAATGCGACAACGTTAGTCAAAAGCAATAACGCAATCAAATTAAGAAAAAAAATTAGAAAATAAAGCAGCACAATCAAAGCAGTAAAGACTGCAGTCAAGTGAATTGCAACGAAATCTGCAATGGAACATCTCAGTCATCGAGTCAAGCAGCTACAGGTACCTAATTAGTTAGTTAAAAATACAAGGTGCTCTGCACTGCTATCTGTGTTAGATTTTCAATGGCGGAGGAAACCATTACTGACCAGGTGAAGAAATGGTGCTTGAAACTTTTTATTCCATGCACGTGATTAAAAAATTTAGTAGCCAGAAATTTTAAGCTTTGAAAGATCACTGGCATGCGTCATCTGATTTCAGTGAATTTCAGTCCAGGGCCTTTTGAGAGGAGCTCGGCAACACAAGTCCCTTTTGAGTAATGATTTTGTCGAAGTTATAGGGGTTGTTATTTTTGTTGGTGCTTTATCATAATTTATGATAAACATTAGACGTATCTTATGGCGTGGTTTATTTTTCACTTCTTTTCAACAATAATAATTTATCTCTTACTAGCAACAACTACCGAAATTAAGGGGCCATACGAGTTTAAGAAATTTCAAAGGTGCCACATAACATTTGAAAGTTTTATTTTAAATACAAATTTAAATCATATCAACGAGCCCCAGTTGATCAAAATACGGATCAGTCAATTTTTTTTTTACAAAATACACAATTTTCTAGCAAAATTTAAGTAGCAAAAGAATATAATAATTAATCTTTACAAGGTAAAAGCTTTAATTGCAGCACCCACAAGCTGTCCTACTAATAAAGTCAAGGAAATTGTTTCATTGTTTTTGTTTAATAATCAAAACGCCGACACACAGCAAATCAACATGCCATTTGAAACCAATAAAGTACCCACAAAAAATGTGAAAAAATCTGGTTTTAACTTCCGCAAAATGAAAGAGAAGCAAGGAAATAATAATTACCTGTAAACGCTTCGCGAGTAGTTAAGTCATGAGAGAATAGTCATGTGATTTAACTCAAGCCCTTAGAAAACTTTGTCTAATATGTCGAATCAAGATTTCCTTTTAGTTGATAACATGTCAGTAAAACAGTGCTGAAATACAGTATGCTATTTCAAACAGTTAGGACCATTCAACAAAATTTATCTCATTTAAACCAAAAGTATTTTCCATTCACATCTCGGCAAAACTAGTAAACTTTGTTTTGGCTTGCAAAACGATCCTGGCTTCAGACGTCAAACTTTTATCGTAATGTTTTTCTTTGTATGAAATTCGTTTTGTTCTTTGTTTCAAACCAAGAACAATCACAACGCACGAAACGCTTTTTTCCAAAAAAAAAATTGCATCGAATCGTTACATCAAAACACGCATAAAAATCCCCATCCATTTTAGCATCGCGAAATTAGACAAAAAATCGGCAACTTTTTGATTTTTTTTTTTTTTGATTATTTGTCAATATTTTTGATGTTTTTTCTGCTTTGTCTTGAGTTACGTTAAGGGCAGAAGTTTTAGGATATTTTGGCATCTGTTGCGTAGCAATCACGACATGTAATGCTAATTAAATTAAAAGTTTTGCGCTGATTTATAGCTTCAGTTTACACACTATTTCTGTGGGATGGATAATCAATTCCAGCACGCCACATACAGCAATTATACATAGATTGTTTATTTTAACACAAGAAATTGAACTACCAAATATCAGCCGCAACGTATTTCAGTGTAAGCTATATAACGTGTACACCGAAGCCCCACACCGTGAATGAAGCGAAAGAGCAAGGCTCACTTAGTCACTCACACCTACATAATCAAAAAAAAAAAAAAAAAGTTGGGCTATCAGTACGTTAATTCCAGAAACAAGGCACAAAAAATTCCCAAGTTAACGTAAACCGGGCAAAAAAAAAACCAAAAAAACAAAAATAAGTAAGAACCAAAAAACACATCTGATGAGCCCTGGCAAACACTTTAAACTGATTATCTGATAATGTTACGCAACGATGTATCTGGACCATTTGTGTAAGACTGGTACAGTCTGTAACGTATCGAAAGTGCCATTTTTTATAACGGGTAAGTCATCGGTAACTCGGAGATTATTTTGACTTTGAACATCATAACAAAGTTACTTCATAACAACTGGTACATTAACTTAGCAGACTACTTATTGAAAATGATATCTAGAAAAAATTTTTCAGTTCCTTAAAAGCAGTGACAAAACATTATTCCGGTAAATTATTTGTCGTTTTACACCATGAAAAACAAGCACAGACATTGAAAAAAAAAAATTAATGTGCACAGTACTGACCTAAATTCGCTGTTATTTATTTTCTATTCTCGTAGCGAGCCAACGATTTAGGTACAGTACATTCGTTTTCATACTGCAAAAAATCTCTGGCACAATCTGTCGTACAATGACATCCAACAAACAAAATTAGCTTTTACAGACTTTGTGACAAGCAAACATAGAAAAATAATCGTAATAATATTTGAAGTTAAAATTGTTTTAGTTTTATTGTATTTTTTTAATAATATCTTTTTAAAGTAATGTAGTTGTACACCAGGCATTTCAAATAAAAAAATTTCCGAAGTTCTTTGGGTGTTCTAGGCTAGCTTTGAGAAATCACTCAGGTGCAACTCAAAAGACCAACTTTATTGCTGACGTTTCTTTTTATATTTCTTTTTTATTTTTATTTTATATTTTATATGGAAAATACCTTTTTATATTTCTTTTTAAAACGATAAAATGAGTAAGACTTATTTTCCGAAAAAATATTGTTCCATATTTAAACGCCCTAAAATTGTATCAAGTTCTTGTCGTTGTTAGTATTTACAGAAACTGGAAAATAATTTTGGTTGGATTTGCTTCAACTTTATGAGCTAGTGCAATCGATAAAAAGTATGTTTAAAAAAATTTTGGAAACGAGCTTTTCTGTGATAAGTGTACATGAACTTGCTTTACTCAAAATTATAAATGTCAGATATTCTTAGAAATTCTTATATTTGTAAATAAAGAATTCGTAACAATATGGTCTTTCTATGTAGTTTGCTTCAGTTGTGTAATTTTGTAGTAGCTTCAGTTGTAAAACGTATGAAATTAATCTTTGTAGTAGGGAAATCATGCCGAAGTTAAATGTTGAATAACGTCAGTACTTTGAGAGCCACGTCTTCCTCGAACCTCAGGACCGGGAAATTTGTTTAGAATTTTAGGTGAAGACCAGGCCGAACTTGCTCGAGTTGTTCTTTAGTTAAATATAACTCTGAAACCTGTAGAGCAAGTGTTTTTCAACTTGAACTACATCATGAACAATTTGAGAATGCGCTCATCCGATGATGCTGTTCACGCCACTTTTGCTCTTCGATTAAATTCTGCATAAATTTTCAGTAAAGCAGTTTCATAAAAACTATAGTTAGTGTTGAAATGAGGCTAAATTTTTACGAGTTTTCAATCTTAATTGCTGTTAGGTTTAGTTTGCACTGAAAATTCTATTCAACTTAACTTTAATAGTTTGTATAGTACAGTACTTGAAGTTTTGGTTTAATTTGAAAATGCCACAATGTGATTGTGCGCTGTCATTTGTTGATTATTTATCCATATCATGTTGCAATTTGCATTTTTGTACAGCAAATCTTTGATTTATTCATATAGACTGGTTTTTAAGCTGCATTAACGCAAACGACCTGTAGGTGCGAAAATTGGCATTTTGCCTTTTTTCTTTCTTAAATCAAGAAAGAAAAAAACAAGAGCAATTGAGAGGGAAAAAGGCAAAATACCGATTTTCAAAGCTAAAAGTCGCCCGGGTGAATGCAGCTTTATTCAGAGTGAACCAGTATCGTACTGCTTCACCACAACGGCGCAACTATTTGTTTTGTACTGATTTGCAAATATGGTTAAATAAAAGCTTTGCTAATTTGTGAACTGAGAGCAAATTTTTAGGCAATGTACTGTAATTTCAAGAATAATCGAAAAATTCGATAATCGCACCAATAATCGCAGACCAGCTGCGATATCATCGCATTGAAAAGTGCTTAAATTGCACCCATTGTTCTATACTTTTCATCGCGTCGCAGTTTTTTTGCGTAACAATTATCTCAAAAAGTCATCGATGCGATTCCCACCCCAGTTTCGAACAATGACTTTTAGTCTTCCAACTGCAATGAGACTGAGAGCATTTGTAGTCTTCCAAATATGGCAACAAAACTGCGATTTGAAAAACTAATGTAAACTTCAAAAAACAATTTTCAGGCCCAATTTTACTTACAATCGGCGTTCCATCAGTCCATGTCATAATTGTATCAAAACTGTCATTAAGGTAGAGCCCCACGTAGACTTCATTTGCACCGGTAAGGGTTTCTAAAAAAATACCAATAAAATTAACCTAAAGCAGACTTTTTAAAATATCTCATTTTTCATTTGTTTCTTTTTTTTCTTTCTTTCAGTGCCCGCTTTCCCGAGAGGATTGCGAGGCAGCAACTCAAGATTATGCGCCACACTTCACTGTCGTACATCACCTCCATCATTTTGCTAGGGTGAAGTCCCAAGCGATTCCATCAAGCATCTTCAGAGTGACATCTAAACAAAACTGAGATGCGAAACTCTGCTTTACTCCGTGCGACTTCGTGAAGCAGTAGGGCCACAGTACAAATATCATACAGTAAGATCACTCCACGCAAAAACCATTGTGACATGTGTCCGCATTTTTTGAGAGGCAAAACAGAGCTGAGTTTTTTTTTGACGTCATAATAGTGACGTATGAGCGGATGACGATTACACCAAACAATAGCAATTGTTTTGAAATTTATGTGTGTTTTAACGGCTTGACGAGGTTACCGTCTTCGTCTTTTTTTGAGCCCCTAAACACTAGAGGGCAGCATTTTTCACCTCTGCATTACTCCAAATATACCTTGCTCTAGCTCCTTTTGCAGCGTTCAGATGGGATCAGATTCATTCTCTATGGAATCGTCAAAGCTCGGGCTTTGACTGGCTATAATTTGGACGTCGCTCACTTATGATGTCACAAAGTAATAAGTTTAAAACGAGAAAAAAATGGAAATTTTTGTACGTAAGCAATCGTTAGTTACTTGGAGTTTTGCCCGCACTAGGGGCCCAACATTAAAAGTTTGTCCACACTTGATTTGTAGCGTTAACAAACTATCTTGCAATTTTCATTCCAATAGCTCAACTTTTAACAAAAATAATTTTGATTGCTTGTTTTGTCGTGGTAAAATTTATTTTGATTTGCAGTTATATGCAGAAATTGCGTTGCTTAGACCAATTAGGCCTATCACCAAAACGGACTGTAACATCATTATGAAATTTTTTAGAAATATTCAATACAACTTGCGATCTAAAAAAGTTTCATGGACGTAAAGAGTTTATTACCGCTTTGTCAGCAATGATATCTCGCTTAACGTGCGTTTTAATTTTCCCCACTAACTTCCAATGGTTATACCTATAGTTAGCTACGCTCTCTGATCGTAGTCACAATAAGCTCTGGTGTAAGTTCCTGACAATGCCGGCACTTGCTGCTAGCTATTGCATGGAACAGGGGTAGGAAGCCCATGGCCCACGGACAGCATCAGACCCGCGATCTCAAAGATTCATTGGCCTTGTTCGTTTTTGATGAGATCGCTTATGTGACTTCCGGATATCGTTAGCCATGCAACCAAATCCTACTCTGAAATTACCTCATCATTAGTTGAAGCTTTTTCTTAGGGTCTTCATCAACAAATCGGCCGAAAAATACTTAAAATTTGGTAAAGACCAAATCTATTATTTGATTTTTGTTGTTTCAAATGGTCCTAAAAACATGCGAAATGTGATTCAAATTGCGTTAGAATGGTTATTTCTTCCAAAAAATTACAAAAATCTCGCACAAAAAACCCACAGGCTCCGGTGGCTGCTGCCCACCCCTAGAACCCCTAAAGGTGAAATGCTTAGTTGCACCAGTTTACTCAGGGCGTCGCTTAAATAAGATGTTTTTTTATCAATTTTTTTTTTCAAAATTTGGATTCAAGTCCTCATTTTCCTCAGCAAAATTCTGGCTGCGCAAGTCTATTTTTGCTCAAACTAACAATTGCCATATTTTTGAAGTAGAAACGCAAAACAGAATTATTAGAGAACCACATTTTCTCCTGAATTTTGAGGTTGTTTAAAAAAAAATCAAAAAAAAAACAATGTCTATTCACCCAAAAAAATTGCAAGTTTACATGAGTATGAAGTAAATTTAAACAAAAAACTTAAAAAGTCTTCATTTTTATCACAGATACACCGCAATTTTTTGCTTATTTGAGAATGAAGACCAAAACATAAAACTTTCACCTCAGGAAAACCACAATTTTCCGCAGATTTGAGATGAAGACTAACAACTACTCCAACAACTACTCCAAGCGGGACAAGACTTCAAACACGTGACGTATAGCAAAACTACTCAAGCACGCAATAAATGCATTTGTTGAATACCTCTACACTTAAGAGAAAATAACCAGTATTGGGCAAATCTGTTGCAGCTAAATTTGGGTTTTATCATGAATACACTGTACCAATAAACAATTACTCATAAAGTCCATGAAAGCTTTTTTTTCGATCAGAATAATGGTTCACTATTACCATAGGCGTAGCCAAGATTTTTGATTGAGGGGGGGCAAACCACAAATCATATGCAATGACGCCATCAGAAATTTTCAAAAAAGGAACTTTTTGTAGGGCAAACATATCGTAGAATGGAAGATCTAAAGCCGTAGCCTGTAAGCACTAAACCAGGATTTTGGTAAAGAGAGAATGGACAAAAACTAATCGTTAAAAAGTGCAAACGTCTAACTTAGGAGACGTGTTGAGTAAGCTAGTGTACTCAAACGTATCACAGACGGGGGTCTGGGGTCGGAGCCCCCAGCCGCCGGTGGCTATGGGGGCTATGGGCATAGCCCCCAGCCGCAGGGTGATTTTTGTAAGTTTTTGGAAAAAAAAGCAACTTTAATCTCATTGGATCACATTTCGCACGTGTTCATAGCCATTTGAAAGAACTAAATTTTTGACATTTGAAAGCCAATTGAAAAAAGTTAATTGTTTGATCCTCCTTTTACATGCAATTAAAGTTCAAAACACGTTTAAAATCTTGCATTGTGGTGTAAAATTTTAATTCTAAGTGATTTGGTCCATGTAGGCGGAATTTATTGATTTGATTTATAAGACACATTGCCTCCTGCAATATTTTAGCAGTAAATAATAATCTACTTGCATATTTTTCTTAGAGATTTTTGTTTTGTTATGAAGTTAAACAGTTATAGGAGTACATGTACGGCCAGGGGGCCCAGGCCCCCTAATTGAAATTCAGTAGTTTGTTCAATGAGGATTTTCCCTAGCTATTTTTTTAAAAGTAGTTTGCGCATAAAAACAGGCGAGGTGGTTATGAATCGTTATTGAAAAATTGTACAATAGATGGTTACGCTTACTAAACATGTTATTCTCGGGCCAGATTTACATTGCGTGGGGCCCATGGCACTTAGCGGATTTTTGCATCATCTTCCTGCCAAATATAAGTGAAGACCAAAAAAATTTTACTATCTGAGCGTGGAGCCCTGCCACTGTGCCACATGGCAAATACGGCGCTGGTTGTTGCATTACATTCATAAAAACTTTAGATGAGGGCCTGCGATAGCAACTTTTAGAACAAAAACACTTGATTTCAGCCTGGTTATACGTTTAAACTGGTCGGAAAAAATCAATTTAAGGGGGTGCACCTGGCCCCCTGATCGTCAATTTTATTTATTGTTAAGTACTGTTGTGCGCGAGTACTGTTGTACGCAAAGATGCTAAAAGAAACTGAAAATGAAGAAATAACGTTTTTTGTCAATTTTTTGTCATTGGTGGCATTTCGATTAAGGGGGCCCAGGCCCTCAATCGAAATAAATCAAAACCCCAATCAATCATCGAAATGAATCAAACCCCCAATAAACCAAGCCCTAAATCAAACCCCCTAGGCCACCTCCCGGCTACACCTATGATTTTGAGATAAAATCGCGCTCTTAAGATCTTTCATAAAAAAAAATAGACATTTGAAGCAAATTTAAAATAATTTTTTTCAAAACGTGGAGGACTATAGTCAAGTCACTTAAAAGTTTTATGGAACCTCCAAGAATTGCATGACATTATTATGACGTGGACACCTGGTCGTCATTATTATTACTTACTTTTGTAGGCGTAAACACTAAATTCAAGAAACCGCAATTCCGGACAAAAGCAACGTACTGGCTATGCTCTCATTATATTTATCATTGGCAGTAATTCAATTGGGGGGTTTGCATTACCACCTTTGTTATAGCATTAAGTTCATAATAACGTTAAACGAGGGCCTGGGGTTGCAACTTTTGGGACAAAAATTTCCCACAACTTTTGCATATAAATTGTTGAAATTTGAATTAAGGGGCCCTTGGCCCGGGACCCTTGGTTGTCAGTTAGGGGACCCCTGGTAGTTAATTAGGGGTCCTGGGGCCCCCTGGTTGTCAGTTATAGGCCCTGGGGACCCCAGGTTGTCAGTTAGGGGCCCTAAAAACCCCTGGTTGTCGGTTGAAGGCCCCGGGCCCCGTGGTTGTCAGTTAGAGACCCTGGAGCCCCCTGGTTGTCATTTAGGAGCCCTGGGCCCCCTGGTTGTCATTTAAAGACCCAGGGGACCCCAGGTTATCAGTTAGGGGCCCCGGGGCTTCCTGGTTGTCAGTTAAGGACCCAGGGGCCCCCAGGTTGTCAGTTAGGGGCCCCAGAGCCTCCTGGTTGTGGGTTAGGGGCCCCCTGGTTGTTAGTTAGAGGCCCCAAGGCCCTCTGGTAGTCGGTTAGGAGCCCCCTGGTTGTTAATTAGGGACCCTGGAGCTCCCTGGTTGTTAGTTACGGGCCCCAGGGTTCCCTCATTGTCATTAATATTATTGTTAATTTCTGTTATGTGCATAATCACTGAGAAAAAAAACTGCAACTAAACATCGCTAGTCTATGTTGTCATAATCTTTTATCATTGGTAGTAATTTAATTGGGGGAGCCCGGGCCCCCTGGGCCCCCCATGGCTACGCCAATGACTATTACTACTTTATAAAAATGTCACAGTCCGTTTTGGTGATAGGCCTAATTGGTCTAAGCAACGCAATCTCTGCATATAACTGCAAATCAAAATAAATTTTACCACGACAAAACAAGCAATCAAAATTATTTTTGTTAAAAGTTGAGCTATTGGAATGAAAATTGCAAGATAGTTTGTTAACGCTACAAATCAAGTGTGGACAAACTTTTAATGTTGGGCCCCTAGTGCGGGCAAAACTCCAAGTAACTAACGATTGCTTACGTACAAAAATTTCCATTTTTTTCTCGTTTTAAACTTATTACTTTGTGACATCATAAGTGAGCGACGTCCAAATTATAGCCAGTCAAAGCCCGAGCTTTGACGATTCCATAGAGAATGAATCTGATCCCATCCGAACACTGCAAAAGGAGCTAGAGCAAGGTATATTTGGAGTAATGCAGAGGTGAAAAATGCTGCCCTCTAGTGTTTAGGGGCTCAAAAAAAGACGAAGACGGTAACCTCGTCAAGCCGTTAAAACACACATAAATTTCAAAACAATTGCTATTGTTTGGTGTAATCGTCATCCGCTCATACGACACAATTATGACGTCAAAAAAAAACTCAGCTCTGTTTTGCCTCTCAAAAAATGCGGACACATGTCACAATGGTTTTTGCGTGGAGTGATCTTACTGTATGATATTTGTACTGTGGTAGGGCTATTGCTGAAAAAGCACTTTGTTGATCTAACTTTTGAAATAAGAATTGCAGCATTCTAGAATTGAAAAAGGATTTAGTTTAATTTAGGAGGTACCGGTAGGTGTATTGTAGATGTAGTGCATAGACAGTACTTAAAAGCAGAGGTGGAGTTGAGGACTCAAGGCTCGAGGCCAAGGACACAGAAAACTTCCGAGGCCAAGGCCAAGAACAGCCCTTCCGAAGACAGACGCTCTCGAGGCCAAGAACAGGAATGCTCGAGGCCAAGGACCAAGGACACAAACAAGTGTTCTCCAAAAAAAAAAAAGGGTCTTCAAAAAATTCTTTCAGGCGATCTAAAAAAAAACGGTTTACAAAAAAATTTTTCAGCCGATTTATAGAATTCTAACCATTCAAGAAATAGTATTGTCCTCAAGCCGAGGACGGGGCATAGCTATTAAATATTATAATTTATATTATAATTTATAATAAAACATTATAATATTTAGTGACTATGGACAGGGTAATTTTCGAGGACTTGAGGCTTTGATGCCAAGGCCAAGGACTTCTCCTTCAAAGTCAAGGACTTCAAAATGTGTCCTCGAGGCCAAGGGCGTCCTCAAGGACTCCACCTCTGCTTAAAAGCAGCCGGAGGCCAATAGGACCTGGGGGCTTCGCCCCCAGCCGCCGAAAGCACGGGGGTCTGGGGGCGGAGCCCCCAGCGCTCGAAAATTTTTCATTTTTTTGCAAAAATAACTTAATTTTAAAGCTATTTTATTAAAAAATAATGCTTTTAAAACGTGGCATAGAAATTGGCTGCGCAACATGTTTCAACTGGTTGCATTAATGGGCTAAATGGGAAGAGGCTAATGATAACATTGCAGTTCTCTTGTTTACATGCTGGTAAATCATAAAATCCTATTATTCAATAATTGGGGGGGGGGGATGCTGGTGCTAATGGAAAGATATTTGAGAGAAGTGATTGGTAATTAACTAGCACTGAATTGCCCCCCCTCCTTATTCCTGAGTTTATAATATGTTTGTAGATAAAACCTGTGTTTGGCGTTTTAGCATTAGCGATCAAATTTGATTGTTTATTTTTGGGCATTTTTTAAAGTTTTCATTGATTTGTGACTTTAATTTTTGACAATTGCCCCCCCCCCCTGAATATATGTTTCAAAAGATGCTTTAAATCACTTATTAGTCAATTCCAGCGCAAAAAACAGTCTCAAAAGAGCTAAAAACTTGTTATTTTTCTTATTCTGCATTTTGGTTGACAGGCCGCTCCCCCCCCTGGCTACGCTACCGTAATCACAACACTTTTAAAAATGTGGCATACTTGATGTGGTTCAAACTGCAAAACTGGCTTTTGTTCTAATGTAATAAAGAAAACGAATCTAAAGCAAAAATTTTAAAGAAAAAAAGAAAAGAAAATGAATTAAAAGATTTCCTTAAAGGCGGTGAATCATCCAGCTGATTCCGGTGGTTTACAATAGCTAAAATTGAACTATAATTTTTGATATTTTTTGTTTTGATTTTGGGGCTGCGTTTGCAAAGATATTCAACAAATACAAAAAGATGTCCCCTCGAAAAAAGTTTTTGGAAACTCTGAGTTTTGATCTTCCCGCCAAAACCACAGTTCTCTATACTATTAGGCCTACGGTAATCTTATTAAAGTATTAGGCCTAACTATCTCTAAACTATTAGGCCTAATAGTTTAGAGATAGTTTAGCGATAATTAGGCCTAAACTATCCAGAAATAAACTATTTAGAAATAAACCATCTCTAAACTATAGGCCTACCACAGTTCTCTAAACCATTAGGCCTACTGTGGTTTTGGCGGGAAGAACAAAACTCAGAGTTTCCAAAAACTTTTTTCGAGGGGACATCTTTTTGTATTTGTTGAATATCTTTGCAACCGCAGTCCCAAAATTAAAACAAAAAATATCAAAAATTAGAGTTCAATTTTAGCTATTGTAAACCACTGGAATTGGCTGGATGATTCACCGCCTTTAAGATCCAGTTTTATGCCAAAAATGGATTACGTAGAGCTTTTCCTTGAAAGAACTTGAATGTGAACAATTCCTGCAGAATTAGTGCCAAGCATTTTGTTGAGGCAGACATTGAAACCATTATTACCAATTCTTGAAAAATAAGAGAAAGTTGAAAAGTTGTCTGAAAACTTCAAAAAACACTTGATAAAGCTGGAAATCGGACGCTTTTTTTAGCAGCTGTTGATCAAATTCTGTAGTGCGCTGCGCTGCAAATACAGCATTTCGAAGTTTTTGTCTGCTACAGTGTTGCACTCTAATCTGTTGTTTCACCGTACAAAGAATGGAAGCAAAATTGGATGACGTGTTAAATGCTATTTAAGCTCTAACTGACAGGATTGGTAGCGTGGAATCAAAATCAAGTAATTTCGAACATAAATATGACACTTAAAATGAAAAAATTCTTCAGCAAGGTGAGCTAATTACAGCTTTAGAAAATCGAATTAAAAAAAAGTCGATCAAACTGATTATTATAAACTATCAAGAAGAATTAAAGATCTTGAGAAAAAGCTTTACTACGAGAATCATATAGTAAGAGATTAAATCTCGTAATTCACGGTTTAAAAGAAAAGAATCGCTGGAATAAAGAAACGATGTCTGAAACCCGAGGAATTTTCGGTAATTTTTGGTTGAAGGTTGGCAGTTGGATCCGGAAAAAATTACGCTAGTCGATATCCATGGTCTTCCCCAGCACCCGATTACATGGAAGGGGAAAAGAGTAACCCGACCAATCATAATCAAACTGGCTAATGCGTTGGACAAACACTATATTATGAAAAACGTAAAGTACTTAAAAACTTATAATGAATCGCTGAACCAAACTACTCTCGAACCAGGGACAGGATTCAGAGCAAAATCCAAGATAAAAAGTAATGTTTTTATTATTGACCATCTCCCTCAAAAATTCTACGAGCAAAAAATGAATTTCACGACTAAATTTAAAGAGGCTCGGGTTGAAATTAAAGCGAGAAACTCGAAATTTAGAACTTAAATGGAAGGCAATCGGTCACATAATATGGGTTTCCCAGCCAAAAACTGAAATGCTAGTTGGAGGTTTACACGACTCTAGCTCAAAAACTAATCGCACGTGTAGAATAAAAGTTTCAAATTTAAAAGCACGTGGCCAAGCAGTTTCAGCTCCCAAAAATAAATTATGATATTTCCGACCCCTTTTTTTTTTCTTTTATGAGACTACCGTGACGCTTCGCGTCGGAAGTATCTATGTTTTTTTGCGGGCAAAACTACGAACTCGGCAACCAGAGGTCGAAAAAGCTAAAGCTTTGAAACGGCTGAAAGTAGAAACTTGAAATTTAGAATTTGGATAGGGCACATTGAAGTCACTTTTAGTGCAAAATTTGGGGGCAATCGGTCTCGTAATACGGTTTCCGAGCCAAAAACTAAAACAATAATCGGAGGTTTAAACAGCTCTAGCTCGAAAACCAACCGCACGAGAACAAAAGTTTCGAATTGAGAAGCATCTGGGCATGCAGTTTCAGCTCCCAAAAATAAATTATGACGATTTCAACACTTTTTCTTTCTTCTTTATTTATTTATTTATTTATTTATTTATTTATTTAAGCAAATTTCTCTATGGTGACAAAAACTTCGAAACCACCAAAGCTAGAAACTTGAAATTTGGAGATATGAGAAGCCTGTATATGAAGTTGTGTACCTGCAATTTTGGAGGCGCTACGTCACATGGTTTGGGGTAGACGCACCCAAAACTTGTGATAGCAAAGTTTACTAAGTGATTTTGGTCACGTACGCGCGCGTGCTGCCGTGGCCGAATGGTTAAAGGCGCCATTGCGTGAAACCTAAGACTTGAATTCTAGTATCAAGTTGGCCATCGCTATTATCAAAAAAGATTATGTTAAAACCAGCATATTTATTTATTTTTTATTCAAAGGACAAAATCGCGTTCAATAACTTTGTTTTGACATTAGATATGATGAGAGAGTATCGGGTTTCATTTTCTGTGAAGACTACTCAAAACTCACTTTCTTGACACCTTAACCCGTTTTATCCTAGCGTTGCATTTTTGCTACGCAACATTGGTCTGGGCGTATACAGGATGAATACATGTTTTTGAAAGTAATCTATTCTAAGTTTTATGTTTAGTTGTATGTTGGGTAGGTATACTATCTTGCTCAGTTATAATATTACTGCTACTTGCTAAGTCTCAGCGGAGAGAATGTCCGACAAATATTGTTGCGCAGAAAGTTTGCAGAATTCAATCTCAAAAAGAGAATGAGTATTACAAAAATACCTTAATGTTGAAAGTTAAGTTTTAAAAGTTTTCTGATATTTTGTAATACTCTTAGGTCTTCTTGCGCTCCAAAATTTATTGGCTCTCTTGTTTAGTTTTTTTGTAATATCACTTTAAATTTTATGTTGCATATATGCAACGCTATGATAAAACATGGTAATTTCTTTGTATGTTTGCCCAGCTAAACCGAACTTTTTTTTGCAGGATAACATTACAAGAAGTGATGGATATGTTGGATTGCAACCAAATTTGACATTTCAATCCTGCCATATATGTTGAATCTCCGGATGTTCACGAATTAACTGATGAGGACTCAGAGATGCAGGTGATGCTGATATAAATCGCTTATCTGGGGATCAACTTAGAGCACCAGCAATTATCAGCAATGCATCTGGAGGAGATAATTGTAATCCTCTTGATGAGTCCCAATTATTACACCTCCTGAGCCAGAAAACACAGCATCTTTTGTCAATTCAATACTTAATAATACTTAAAGTTACGAACATTTGCTGTAGTGACTTGAATGAATAGTACTTCAAGTATTTTTAATGCTAATACTAGCGGCATATCAGCAATTATTTGCGCAAAATCAGCTGTGATTTTCACCCTAGTAAACTTTTGTACGCAGGGCTAGTTGCCTTTTACTAAAATTGCCATAAAATCCCTCACACACATCACAGTAGCAAAATCTTTGCTTTAAAAGGCGCAGGGTGGCTTAAGCAACCCCGGTAGAGCACTTAAATTAGCCAGTAGTAAGCAGTTAGACCACAAATCATCAAAAACTAAAGGTGGCCAAACCCATTCCAGAACGGGGTGGCCCAAGCCACCCAACAAATATAAAAAGCAATGGTCATAAAAGCAAATATGTGCTTTCATGGCAGTTTTGTTGTGAGGAGCTAAAAAATCCGCTTCTTCTAATATTAAGTTTATGAAAATTAAGCAACAACTCGAAAAGTTACTCTAAAAAAACTCTCAAACACGGCAGAACTCAACCAATTTTACGATGTTTGAACTGCCCAATATTTGCACGAAAAGGTTGGAGTTTACTCAACCAACTGAGTGTTGTTTCACTCAGCCAACTGAGGTGGCCGTGCTCAGGCAACTGAGTTTTGTTTTGTTGCCACTACTTTAGCAGGGCAATACTATTACTCTTTCCTGTGATAAAGGAAAATTAAAACTATTTGCTGGTCGAAATCAGATAATTTGCTAAAAAATTAACTAAAACGCGAAGACGTAGCATAGCCAGAGACATTTTGCTCTAATTAACGATTTCGTAAATAGCCCTACAGTTAACACGCGTTTTTAGAAGTTTCGCATCCCAGTTTTGTTTAGGTATCCCTGGATTTTCAATGTGTAATTGGTTTATCTAGTTCTAGGTTGTCCAACTGTTTTTTTTCCATTTGCTTTGGCAAATAAAGCTTGTTTTTGAAGTGGTTCCTGAGGCTTTTTGCTTACATGGCCAAACCATCTAAGCTGAGATCTTTTAAACTGGAGATGTAGCGACTCGCTGTTTAGAGATTTTTGAATCTCAAAGTGACTCACATATAGGCTACTTGTGATTACCGTTTCTATTGCTAATTACTGTTTTTATTGCTGTGTTCATTGTCATGCTTGTAATTATCTCTATTGCCATTGTTATTTTTGTTGTTATTTTCAATGTTATTGTCATTGATATTGCTGTTGTTTGTTGTTATTATCATTGTTGTTTTCGTTGTTGTTATCGTCGTTATTGCCGCTGATATTGCCGTTATTGTTGTCATTGTTGACCAATACAACGTAAGAATGGAAAAATTTGATTGACTGTCTAAACGAAAAATTACCCAACCAGTTCTTAACTTCACCCGCCAGTTGGTCGAGCTGTAACGCGTTCATCAGCAGAGCGGGAGTTCTGAAGTACAAATTTTGGGCCGGTAAATCGGACACAGTGTTGCCAACGACTCGGCACCGCTGCAACATTTCGTTGAATGGTTGGAGCAGTCTTGTCCGGGCGCAACGACGCGGAAATGGGCCCCGTAAACTCGTTACATGCTTTGGCATAATACAACGAGTATAATAAAATATTTGATTTGATTTAACTTCAGCTGTAGTCTTAGTGATGCATTTGGTCTGTTAAATCTACAATAAAACGAACGTCTGAGCATTATGGCACCAGAAAAATCATTTTAACTAACAATAAACTTTAAAACTACCCTCCAAGCCTTTCAAAACGCAAATTCACAAAGGCAATTGTCGGAGTAGGCTTTAACTCTAGGCTAAACAATAACCGTAGGCTACCATGGAATGAATTTAAATTATCTACTTATAAATCCTTGCAAGTAATTTCGCTAACTGCTGCAAAACATGGCTTCAGTCCATTACACCATATTAGTACGTACCGTACTTACTCAATCGTACAGCAAAATTACGATTGGTTAAATTAGACCAGAAGATTAAGAAAATCGAAATTCAGTATTGTACATACCAATATTTTTCTGGCTTCTTACTTTAACCTTGAGCACATATTTAATTCGGCAGCATCGATCAAATTACTTAACATTTATCAGCTGAAAATCTTTAAAATAGTTACTACTTCTCTAAACTATCATTAAGCCTACTATTCAAGGCAATAACAAACTTATAATAGTCACACGAACAAGGTTTTTGTACCAAAGACTCTTTGTTCAGTTGACTACCAACCTACGCGCGGAGAAAAATGAAGGGTAGTGAAGAAATAAATTTGCTCTGGTTGCGAAGGTTTTTTGCAATCACACGTTTTCGACTGATTCATTGAACGTATTCGTGGAACAAGTGAATCGTTAAGCAAAAAAGTCACTCTGAATGGATCAATCGGCATATTTTTGAACAAATAAATTGTGACGAAAAAAAGACAAAACTCACAGCTTCCACTTCACTAATAAAGTGCTTATGATCGGACAAAAAGAACTATTTACATAATGATGACGTAACAAGCCACGTTGGATTTTGACGAACAAAAGGAGGTGTTGAAAACATACAACAGTTATTATCATCGTAACTGCCTTGGTTATTGCAATTGGTATTGCCATTTTTATTGTCTTCGTCATTGTTATTGGCATCCGTATTGCCACTTTTTTTTTCTGAACCTGCATCGAAGCCGTCTCTGCCATTACAATATGATCATTTTTATCATTCATAAGCAATCAATTTTTCCACTCTAACTTTCTAGATTCAATTTTTTGTGGGAATTCTTTTTAAAATCCAAATACTGTAGAATGAAAACTACTATCTCGATTTCATATTTGAGTATTGCAAACAAACGCCCAAATTTGTAAAATATTAAGTTAAAATGCAATTTCATGTTTATTCTTCAAGAAAAAAATTCCTCAAGAATAATCAATCATAAATTATAAGTTTTCGTTATTGTGCATAGCTTTGTAAAATACCATTACAAAACAATCGAACAAGCAAATAGCTTTACTCTCAAGAAAAGTTTAATTTTTTAAAATAATATTGGAGCAGATGGAAACCCAACTCATGTGCTATTAGCTGGCAATCAGATGATGGAATTGCTAAGTAGCTAAAAGCAGCATAAAAGCAATACAGTCTACTCTCGATATAACAAACTTCAGGGGCCCGCAGAAAAAGTTCGTTATATTAAGATTTCGTTATATCGAAGATATTCCAAAAGCCGTAGCTCAGGTGGAAGTCTGTAACCTAAAACGTCGCAAAATGTAGCAACGGGTAAATATAGGACTAGATTCATAAAACATAATTATAAGAACAGTGATACAATGCTGTATCAACTGAAACATATCAAGTGTAATAATACAGTATCTGCATTCAAAGTAAACATACGCAAAGTAAAGTAAACATACGCTAGAGGGTACATAGGCTACAGCTGCTGTATAACGTACACTGCAAATTTTTTTGGGTTTTTTCATAACCCAAAATAAGGCATTTGTATACATTACCCAAAAAAAAAACACAAAAACCCAAATCTTTTGGGTTTGAAAACACAAACCCAAAATCGATTTTGGGTTTAGTGATAACCCAAAGTACACTATTGGGTATAAATACCTTGGACCCAAGTAAAGTGGGTAGAATGTCACATACCCAAAAAATAATCTTGGGAGAATTATAATTTGGGTAAGTCAGCTATAAACCCAAAAAATTATTTAGGGAAAAGATAAAATGATTATCATTTGCGAGGGTGGATTTCAGACCCAAAATTTTTCTTTGGGCAAATCATTCTGCAAATCCAAATTTGAACTTTGGCAAACTGCTTCAAAACCAAACGTTTTTTGCGGGCAAAGAAGATTGGTTTTAATTAAGTTTCCAAATATCAATTTATAGGTGCATGACTATCAGTTTTTAACCTGCGCAGACAAAACTTAATCAAGCCGTTACTTTTCTGAATTGAGAGATCTCAGCTTAGATAGTTTGGCCCTGTAAGCATAATGTTTCAGGAAAGACTACCGAAACAAGTGTTACTTGCCAAGCAAATGGGAAAAGACCAGCAGGAAAACTAAGAACTACCGAATATGAACCAATAGGAATAAGGAACGTGGATGGAATCGCTGATGGATGTGATGAAAGACCGTGCAGTGAAGCAGCTTAATCCTGAGCTGCCGCCACCGCAACCCTCATGGAAAAGTCGGCATTGTAGAAACAATAAGAATAGTTTCCCTACAATATTCTTAAAAATTTTTTTAAAGTTAAAATTTTTAGCTCCCTCATGAACACGGCATGGTCTTGTGTCACGTGATTTGACAAAACATGCAAAATACTTTCTGTTAGAATTTTCTGAAGATGAAAGGAGATGTTTCTGTAGAATTAAATTTCGAATTGGTTGCAGTTTCAGCATATTTGAAATAGGAAAAGGAAGTTCAAAAACAATGTTGTTTTGATTTAAGCTACTAAAATATGCAAAGAACAAATAACTGAATGATCTAACAGTCTAAGCTCCCCTGCCAATAGTTTCTAGCTAGGCCTTGATCTTTTTAATGGATGCTTACTGAAAAATCTTTCACAAAACCAGGTAACACAGAACTTTGAATGAGATAGATTTGATTTCTTCAAGAAAGTGACAGAGGCACTATTAATTAATAGGAATTTATGCGGGCTTAGGAATTGTCGTTGTTACCAAATTTTTTTTTTTAATTCTAGGAATTTTGGGATTTGATGATAATTTTGATTCTTCAATATTTACCATACTGCTTGTTAACCTGTTAACAATTTGCGAAGCTATAAGATATCGGTAATCAACATGAAGCATCTTACCCAAGGATGTGTGTCATGTTGCAACCAACTGCACTTGGTGGCATGTAGCCTACTACACACCATTGCATAGGCCTACCGGCAGTACTTAAATTGTAGGGGGGGTGGATCCCCCCATTGAGATTTAACGTCTCCCCATCGAGATTTAGCGTCCCCTCATCGAAATTTAGCGTCTTACCATCGAGATTTAGTGTCACCCCATCAAGATTTAGGGTGAAGTCGGGTAATTTCGGCAACCAGAAATTTCGGCAGGTATGAAAAGTTAAGGTTTGGTGCTGGCAGGTCTTTCTAGAAGTTACAAGATTTCTAAAAATGGTTTTAATATTTCCTTTTACCTAATCTTCTGCAAAAAAATTGACAATTTTTGAAGACTTCTGCATGTGCTTTTCTTGCAGCTACAATATTTCTGTTAATAATAGAATCGAACTTTTAATAACGTTTGGCTCGTTACTACCTTTTTAGGCTGTGCTGGTAGCACTTTGGCGGTGTTTGTTATTATGCGATTTGTAGACCGATTTGTTAAAAATAATCCATTCCTCTACTTTAAAAGCATCAAAAGCAGAAGTTGTGCAATGTTAACAAAAATTGTAAGAATTAAAAACTCGTTCAATTGATAATAACTCAAATACAGAAAACTTTTAGTAAATGCAATTGTAATTAGAAAAAAATGATAAAAACAAGAATTTATAAAATTTTCGAATGGATTTTAATTTCTTTGGACAATCATAAGTAGAACAAATTTGCTGCCTTTTTTTAGCCTTTGAGCCTAGCTGAGCACCATAATTTGTTCGAATTAGTCAAAACTCTGAATACATTTTATACGAATTAACCAAATTTAACACTACATAAGCAGCTGAGATAATTAGAACAAAAAACAAACATGATTTATTTGCAAATTTCGGCAACCCTTATTTCGTCATATAGCTTGCAAGCATGATGTCATAGTATCTCGATGTTGGTTCGAAAAAAGCTGCAGACAAAATACTGTGCAGATGGAGTTCAAAAAGAGTTGGTGTTTTCTGAAAATTACAAATAAGCGAGAAAGTTGCCGAAATTACCCGACTTTACCCTAGCATCCCCCCATCAAGATTTAGACGTTCAACCATCAAGAATTGAGCCCTAGATGATGAAAGCTATTTTTTATGATTGTATGAAAAATTTGGTTTTCTATTTTAAGTTTAAGAGGGCGAAAAATTCCCTTTTTATTCCCTAATAAAGTCACCACTTCACGATACTTGGCAACACTACGCAACACTAAGTAAGCCTTGTTACGCTGTCCAAAATTGTGTTTTCTCATGATACCGATTGAGGTACCTCTTGAAAAATTTTTTACGTATAGATTTTTAATGCATGATCAATGATTGAGATGTCTTCAGTAGCAACCAGGTGGTGTTTTTTAGATATACCGCTTTTAATCGAATGCGGATTAATATTTTAAAATCATATGCTTGAATAATTTTTTTTGCAATTAGTGTTGCCGTTAAATACCGTAATTCACAAATATCAACAATGATATTTTTAGCCTATCTTTCTTTGAATGTAAAAATTCAAAATATGATAAATTTAAACTATTTATTAATCATGGATAAGTGTTTGCTAAAAAGTTTGCATATTCAGTGTTTTAGCTTGAATTGTTTTGTAATGAATTCTAAAACATGGAAACTTGCTTTGAAGTCACGTGACCATTGTCACTTGGCAACTGATCGTAATTTCAAGGTAAAACATCGGTAACCATTAATGAAGTGATTATTTCTCGCAGAAGGTCAAAAAATAAACAAACTAGGCTACCTTATGAAATTCGTTACTGGTATGTTTATTTATGTTTGTTTATAATTATGATGATAGCCCACCCACATAAAGCTGCCTAATACAGTCAGGGTGTCGAACCGAACCATAAACCCGAATGAACCACTTCATTTTGGTGAACCCGAATCGAACCTGAACCAGCAAAATTTTACTTCAGTGAACTTGAACCAAACCTGAACCCTCAAAATTGTGCTCAAGTGAACCCAAACCGAACCTGAACCCTTAACAAAAGTAAGAATATATTTTTCCATATCTGGATGCCGCTGGCGCTGGTACATGCACAATAAGAGCAGTGGTGATCATCAACAGGATCAACAATTTCTCCTTTTTTTTTTCTGGATGAAACGAGTAACGACAGTTAAATTTTAAGTCAATGAAACCGAACCGAACCTGAACCAGTAATATTTTACTTGAGTGAACCTGAACCAAACCTGAACCTCGAAAATGGTGCTCAAGTGAACCCGAACCAAACCTGAACCGCTAAAATACTTTGAGCAGGAGCTAAACCTGAACCCGAACCGTTATTTGAAACGGTTCGACACCCTGAATACAATAGCTGCTTTGAAGAATACCTACTGATAAGCTTCGAGAAATATCGATAGCCTACGGCAGTCGGTAGCTATGTGTATACCCGGTTATCAGTCCATTAAGTTTATTCCGATCAAACCTAAGCACATGTTCAATTCAAATAAATTATTCAACTACAATGTTTTAAGACAACAGTAGTTTACTGCAAAGTTTTAACATAAAGCAATATACTTTCTCAAATATTGCAAAATAAGACTTGAATAAACTGTGCTCCTTCTCAGCAATTTCATGATATTCATCTCTTATTATGGGTTATTTGTTGGTTTAACTAAGGTGATTGTTTCAAGTGCTTACTCAAGTGTGGCAAAACAGACGTTTGAGACAGAGTTGTAAACGGGCTGACTAGTTCAGGCCCGAACCCGAAAACTAATTTGAAGCCAAAATCATGCCCGAAAAAACAAAGTTAAGTTAGGTCTGAAAAATTTAGCAATGTTGCTAAGTTATTTTGATTATATTTTTGTGCACCTGTAAGGGCAAAAAGTACGTCTCAGGCCCGAATTAAGCCCAAAATTTTTGTCAACTTTAGGCCCAAACCAAACTCGAAAAGCCCGGCCTGACTTATAACTCTGATTTGAGAGTTGATCAGTCAACCAGCTAGGGCTAGGCTAGTTAGTTTCGAGAAGTGAAAGCCTATTGGTATTTCTCAAAGCAGTTGTTGTATTAGGCTGTTTTTTCTGGCTGGACTATCATCATTACAGACATGTGGTGCAATTCACGAGGTACTTTATTTGTTTTCCGACTTTTAACAAGAAATGATTCCTTATCAATTCTTCGGGTTGCCGGTATTCAATCTTAAAAAATTATTTTGAAGTTTTGTATTCGTAACGATCAGCTGCCAAGCGACGACGGCCATGTGACTTCAAATCAAGTTTCCATGTTTGAAATTCATCACTAAAAAACTCAAGCTAAAACATTAAATATGCAAACTTTTTAACAAAAAACTTGCCCTCAATTAATTATTAAGTTTAAAATTATGGTACCGGTATTTAAAATTTTTCATTTTAAGAAGGATAAAAATATCCTTGTTGTAACTTATGGATTATTTAACGGCAACGCCAATAGTAAAAAAAATTATTCAAGCGTATGATTTTCCAATATTCATTTGCGTTTGATTAAAAGCTGTATATCTTAAAAACGGCACCTGGTTGCAACTGAAAACATTTCAATCATTAATCGGGCATTAAAAATCTATTTGTAAAAAGTTTTTCAGCTGGTACCTTGATGGGTATCACAAGATGTCTTTTCTAGACGTTTTTTCTGCTAGCGTAACAAGGCCTAAAGCACCAGTCTCTGACACCCCAAATGTATCTATGACATCACAATTTTTCTATTATGCGATTAATCATTTGGCGTATTATTTTCGCATATCTTCGATTTTCATTTGGCCAATCCATGTAAACCTTTTATTAGAAGATTTGAGGCTGACAGATTTGACTTTTTTTTTCACGATTTGTCCTAATATGTAATCTAAAAATTATTTGTCCTAATATTATTTGCAATTTATCCAATCAGCTTACTTTTTTTTTAAGGCTCACTCGTTTTACGAATATGTTCGATCCAATCAGTCAAATACGCATGACCGCAAAAACGTTTGCCACAAGAGCAAACTATTTTTCTTTAATGCTCTTCTCTTTTTCTCCGTGCGTATGTTTCTTGTCTACTAAATGAAAAGTCTGTGGTTTCACAATAGGCCTATCCTACACAGTTCAAACTTTAAAATCACTAAGCTATGTAACCTACGTACAATAAATTACTCCAAAATGCTAATTCATTATTAAAAAACTACTACCTAAAACCTCATTTCTAAGTTTAAATGTAGATTAGGGTTGTACAAAGTAGAATAATGCAGTATTCTAGAATAATTCTAGAATAGACATTTCGAATCTAGAATTTCGAATCCTATTCTAGAATAACTCATGGCAAACTGTGACAATACAGTTTTATTGCAAAAATTAAAAAAACACAATCCTGACTAAGTTAAGACAACTGCCACTTGAGTGCGTGCCCGCTTGTTTGAGTGCAATGCACTATCAATGAAATGCGACTAGACAATTAGGTTGCTTAAAATTGTGTAATACGCACCACTCTTTGCGGTTTGGCAGCCCTTTAAAAATTTTTTTTCGAATCCAATTACCCGTTAAAAAATGCTTTTTGAGATTCGTTTCTCCGAAGATTCGAATCTCAAGGATTCGAAATTCTACTTTGTACAACCCTAATGTAGATACTGCTTGAGAGTGGTTTATGCAGAAAAAAAAAAAAACAGAACGCCATTTGAAGTAATAATCAGGTGTTTAAAAATTTAACCTACCTTTTCCCTTGTTCGTGGAAAGAGTTTTAATCAATTTGACTCGTTTTGCTATTCAACAATCAAACATTGCGTTGGTTATTCTGCAAGAAATTTTGCCAAGTAGCCAAATCTTTTTCTGATATCACAAAATAAAACATTGCATCGCTTGTGCAAGAAATTTTGTTAAGTTATCCGTAGCAGATTTTTTGAAGAAACACAGGATTGTCAATGTTTTAAGAGTGAAATGGATTACCGTATTTATTCGAGTATAAGTCGCATTTTTTGGTACCAAAACAGAAAACATCAACCAAAAAGTCAGGTGCGACTTATACCTGAATACATAAAGTGCATTGTATGCCATACAAAATTTTTCTGAAATATTTCCTTGGTATCAATTTTTACGCAGTTGCCTTTTATTCAATCATATCACTTACTGCCTTTCATGCAAGTAACGTTGCATGGAAGGCTGTCACCTTTTTTCACATTCTATCACGGTTAGATATCACCTATCCACACTAGTCACGTTGCATTGCGTCACTTGCCACCCTCATTGGATGCTGATAAGGATGTTCCAGAGGTAAACAGGGCTATTTAATTTTTTGTTGTGTGATTGCAATGAATGAATATGTTTAAAAAAATTTTGTCCTATTTTTCATGTCAAAAATGGGGGTGCGACTTATACACGCATGCGACTTATACTTGAATAAATATGGTAGGTCTTTTTTTAAGAAATAAGGAAATAGTTACACTATTGACTCTTTATTTAGTAGACAGAAACTGATGCGCGGCGTAAAAGAAAAGATGGTTAAATAAAAAGAGTTTCCTCTTGTTGCAAAAGTTTTTTACAGTCATATGTATTTGACTGATTTGAAAGAACATATTCACAGAACGAGTGAACGATGAAAAAAAAGTCATGCTGATTGAACGAATTGGCGTATTTTATTTGCAGAGACTACTGTTACATTATGTAGGAACAAAAAGTCCTAGCCCTACCCCAACCCAAAACCTAACCTTAATTTAAATCCTAGCTTTAACCCTAACGTTAATTCTAACCCAAACTCAAAAATAAATTATAGTCTTTAATTACAGTGGTTGGTTTGAAGATAATATCTAAATTCCTAAACTTAACTTTTAGCCATTTTAAATAGTTGAAACTTGGCATAAGCTTTAATTGTTAGTTATGGTATTTATTACAACATAATCAAATATCTGTTTTTCATTGTCAAAAAATTTGTAAAATAGGGTGTTGCAGGGTGGTGGCTGTTGCGAAGTGGTGCCACCTCCCTAATATCAGTACCCTAAATATAATCGGTTGCCTAGAAAGTGTTGGCTTTAAATAATACTTCTGAACTCTAATAGCTAGCCTATGTTTTATCCATTGCTACTTCCAAATCCTAAAGCAGGCAATGGCCAAAAATGAAGGCTACTGTACATTGTCAAGCTATCTAGTTAGCCTAATTAACATTCTAAATTTGTTGAGGTATTAGTTGCTTGTACAGTTCTGTGTTGTAGGCTAGTTGTAATAACATCAATTGGTATAATTTGTTGCCAACATATTGCCACTGTTTCCTTAGTTACAGCATTCTGACTTGTGCAAAATTGCCCAACAAATAATAAATTCACAAAAATTGCACTAAGGTTGTTTAACTTACTAATTTAATCAAGGACTGAAGGCAAAATTAGTGGAGGTAGTTAAAGTTGGTCAATTCTCTAAGAATCAGAGGTGAAGTCCTCGAGGACATCCTTGGCCTTGACGACACATTTTGAAGTCCTTGCCTTTGAAGCCTCAAGTCCTCAAAAATTTTCCTGTCCTCTGCTCAAGGATAGCACTATTTTTTGAACTGTTGAAATTTTGATAGAAAACGCCAGAAATTTGGCAGAAAATTTGCAAAGACCTTTTTTTGTTTACCTCAAGTGGAGATCACCTGAAAAAAAGTTTTTGACCTTTTTCGCCTGAAAAAAAATTTTGAAGACTTTTTTTTTGAGATTGCCTGAAAAAATTTTTTGAAGATTTTTTTTTGAGAACACTTGTGCATTTGTCCATGGCCCTGGCCTCGAAATTTTTTGTGTCTTTGACCCTCAAGCCTTGTGTCCTCGACTCCACCTCTGCTAAAAATACAAAGACTAAATCATGTTATGTTGTATACACTACTGTTATGTATATAGCCTACATGATCATGTTGTATAGGCATTATATCATTAAAGGCCCATACGTCATGTTTGCAGTAAAATATCTCTGGAAGGGCTGGGTCAAGAAAGATGGAGTTGATGTCAACCTGGTCTAATACAATTGGCCCAACTTCAAAAACCCCCATTCTGGAATCGATTTTGGTTTCAGTCCTCGTTTAAGAACTCCTTTAACAATTTTGCAATCAAATTAGCTTTTCAAACTGTAAGCAATTGTTTTAGTGGCTTCACATAAATGTTTAATTTTTGTTGCATAAATTCTTAAAGTTTGGGCTTTTTTAATTGTTAAAATTAAATAATTTTTCTGACGTTTTTCTCAAATTTATCACCTTAGAGGAATCTGTAGACGTAGACATTAGCAATTATCAATAGGCTAGTTTTCTTAAATGTAAAATCTTGTTTGTCTGTTCCTTTTCAGTCTTAAAGTGAAAAAAAATTTTTAAATGCAAATTTAGCATATTTTCAAGGTTATAAATAAAATACTTGATTTAGAACAAAGTAAAATTCCAGGCAATAATGCAAAAAAATGAATAATTTTTTTTATGTAAAAAAACTAGTTTTGTTTTATAAGAAAACTCAATTGCAACACTATTCATGATAAGTGCTTGTTAAACTGTTAGGTTCGACTTAAGACAAACATTTCATAAAATTATTATTTGGTCAAATATTTGTGTATGGTCCATAAATGTATTATCCGGTGACTTTCAACCCTACACTACAACAAGCTTTATTATCAGTTAAATGCTTTTCAAAACTAAGAGCAGTCTCCTGCTAGGTGAGTGGGTAAACTTTGCTTAGGCTGTAATGATTGACTGGGGGTCACTAAAAAAAGCCATTCCTTGAATGTTTCAACATCTTTGTGTCTCATCAGGCAAATGTAGGCTAGAATCTATGGATTTGTGATCATCAGTCTACCACTTGTGCACAAGTGTGCTTAGTGAAGTCAAGGCAATATAGATCAGGCTATTGAAGTAATGCATGCCCACACTGGAGGCTAAGTACACATTCACAGTCTTTTGAGCCAAAATTGTTTACTTTTTTTATCAATAAAATTTTATTTTACTCTTTTTGCATTATTATATTTGCAAAATTATTGTACTTTTTTTTTTATCAGTAACTAAAAACTGAGTCTGTCCATTGAAAAAAAACGTACTTGTCCAACTCATTTCATCAATCTGTATTATAAAAATGATTTTGGAAGCCCATAAATTGATGAAAGTCTTTGAAGTTAGTAAGTCCCTCCAGACTATGGTGACTTTGAACATCTAGGCCTTGTAAGTGAAGGTTAAATGCATGTTGATTGGGGGATTCAAAGTCTGAAGGACCGCAAATAGTGGGATGACTTTGAACCCTTTTTTGAGATAGAGTATGTGGTTTATCACAGCAAAATATTTTTTGAGTAATGGCAGTATCAGTTGTTGTTGCACATACAGGGTGTCCATAAAGTTCGTGTGCACTTTAAGTGCAAAGTGCACACGGACTTTATGGACACCCTGTATTTGTTTTCCTGTCACCGAACAGCATCAGATGCTAACTGTGGGTTGATTCGTACACTTTTTACTGCATTGACTACTTTGTGTTTGGAGGAATCTGCACCTGTTTTGGAGTTTTCATTGATTCAATGTTCCAGCGAATTTCTTCAAATTCTTGTCTGCTGAGTTTTCTGCTTGTTCAAAGCTGACAAGCAGAGACAATCGTTGTTAAGCGTTTTATGTGAGGACACAACAATGTTACCAAGGTGGGGGTTAATCCCAGATCATGCAATCAGGGGCGTCGTAGAAATGACACTTTTACCCATTTGGCCATGCTGCTGACTATTACTGAGGCCATAAGTATGGTATAGCATTTACCCTACAACCCTATAAGCAGTTTTGTTGCTTAAACCTGGCTGAAGTAACATGTCTAAATGCTTCAAAAAGGTTCAAAGTTGCCTCGATTGATGATAGTGTATAAACATATGAAATGATTCAGTCATTCTATAAACCATTGGCTGTATGGTAGGCCTTCGTTAGTTTTGGAGACAATGACTTAAATCTATTAAAATACTTTTGATATATTACTCCATAAGTTTTTGTTATATGGTACTTGTCAAGTGGCTGATAGTTTTAGGTAAAGTTGTTAGGCCTAGTAAAAATGTTCTGAGACAATGCCAAGCATCCAGCATTTTTCCATTAAGTCCTTTAAAAAATTCAATTCAACAAGCTGTTTCCAAAATAAATAGCTCTTCCATCACCACTAATATTAAAACGTATTTACAGATAAACTTTCTTATTTCAAGGAAATCCACCAAGTTATTTTGTTAATGTTTGATGTGTATTATCTATAGAGAAGCTATAACTTTTAATACTGTACTATGAATTTCTCTTCAACATAATGTTGGCTGCCCTTAGTGTTGTATAGGCCAACTTTGCTTTCTAACACTTACAGGATTGTTAATGCAATCTGCTTTGAATGCTAACTTCATAAATTTTTCCATGCTAAAGATAATGGAAAATCGAAGTTTAATTGATGTCTGTTCAACAATACAATCAGCCTTATTTGGGGTACCAGAATCAGAGAAACAAAGAATATGTAAAGTCTTTGAAGGTAAGTTTGAAGGCAACATTTTAGGAAGTGACTTTGTTTTGATTTATGTGTTTCATTTAAAAAGCTTTCTTTTAGGCAGTATAGACCCTTCAGCGAGCATTGTGGATCCAGCAATATATTGAATTTTCTTTTTACTTGCAGACAGCAAAATTGATGGCTTGGCAGTTGCAGCATTGAGAGATATTGGGGATCTAATCAAAGTTGTCCCATCTGTTGCCCCTGGATATGTCATTAGAACTTATAATTATTTGAAGCGCCTTGAAGAGGATTACAGTGGAGAGGTTGAGCAGGAATCTGTCCTGGCTACCAGTACCTGTTCAAATTCTATATCGGATATTTCGGATGAAGTCTCTGATGAAATGCCACTTATTCAAACCACTCCTGGTACCAATACCAATTTTGTATCAGATTTTACCGATGAAATCTCTGATGAAGTGCCAGTCATTCGATCCACTACTGGTACCAGTACAAATTCTGTATTTGATATTTCCAATAAAATCTCTGGTGAAGTGCCACTCATTCGAACCACTTCCTTTGTACCCGGTCCTGATTTAGCAAAAGCTGTTTTACAATCTGAGACTCCATCTGAATCTACAACAGCAGACAAGAATACCAGTACAGGTACACAATTCAGTGAGACTGCTAAACAACCAAAGTTACGTGTTCCAAAAGAATTCCCTATTAATCCTGCCAGTTTGACTATTATGGGAAAGTACTCATTCGAACTGGAATGTTAACAAAAAGGGGCAAGAGACAAATTTTAAGTGAAATTGTTCCAGTAATGAACATATTTGAGAGGTACTGCTTAAATTTATAATTGTGATTTGTTCATTTTTTGAATCTTAACACAATGGCACTAGGCTATATATATGTAAGTTAACTTAATAACTGGAAGTTACCATTGTTTTTTAAAGATAAATGGTTGAGTTTTTGCTGCTGCTTAGATGTCTTTTTAAAGTAATCAACATAAAGCATACTGTATGTAATTCAGGGACGCAACAACATTGGTTGCTTGAGATTGAACCTTGCAGTAGTGGCATTGCAGCAATGGCCCCCAGCCCACTGCATTGTTTATTCATAAACTTTGTTTTTATGTAAAAAAACTTATTTTCTTGGTTACCGGTACTTTAAAAGAAAAGTGTTTAAGCTTGTGTTATATGTCTATTGTCTGCTGCTATCACAGTAGGCTATACATTTTGACATGCCCATTAATTCATTACCACTTATCTAAATAAAACTTTTTATGTTTTAGTCACCCTGGAAGAGAATTAAGAAGAAAAGCTGTTGATGCACTAGTCAATTTAGGTAAAGCTCAGCTAAAGCTTAGCAAGAAGAAGCAAAAGTGAGTTGCAATATTGTTTTTGCAAGTTCCAGTGTTATCAATTTAGCACTGTGGCTTGAGCTGTGTGAATTAGTTACTTTCCATTTTTATTAGTGTGTAATTTGTGTAAGCATTATGGTTTCTTAATTGTCATTCTTGTCTGAGAATTTGCTAAATTGTTTGTTTTATGGAAGCTTTTTCTATGCCGTACTGGGAAAGTAACAACATAAAGATCTGTGGCATTTTTACTCCCTTATCTGTCAGCATAAGCATAACCAGGGGCTCAGGCCCAACCAATTGAAATGCCATTGTTGGTAAAAATGTCACAAAAAGCCTGTTGTTTCTTCAGTTTCAGTTTGTTTTTTTTTAGCGTTTTTTGTGTGCACTGTGTAGCAGTAGTTAACAGCAAATAATGATGGCCAGCGGACTAAAGGTGTATCAATTCAACTTTTGCCAACCACTTTATATGTATAACGGGGTGAGATTAAGAGGTTTTGTTAGTTGCAACTTCAGGCCTTCACCTTTCATCTAACCTTTTTGTTGGCATAATGCAAAAACCAGGGCTGGATTTACCACATAGCGCAGTGACACAGTGTTTTATGCAAATATAATATGAATAGAACCCCCCTGGTGATCGTGATTACGGGTGAAACAGACTGTAGGGTTTTAATTTTCGACCTGTACGGTATTATGATATTCGCTCTGGCCTATGTTGTTAAGCACTTTTTTTGAATCGGTTAAATTCAAACTCCACTTGTGGGTTGTACTTAAAGAATAGAGTTAAACTAAAAAGCTTTTTGCTAAATAATTGTTTGTACAGTGACTTAATTGTGTTGTTGAAGTAACACTGCAACATTTAATGCTTCGCATTGCAATACGAGTTCCTTGCTAAGAATGTGCTGTGCTTTGTAATCAAACTCATCTCGGCCTATCATTTCTTCAACAAGGACAAATAATTTTTATTCAAATTAGAATTCCTTTTCAAAGATACATTTCGATTTATTCTGGATTAGCTTTCTAGTTTAAAATGCCAACTCTAGACGTAGAGGTTATCAAATGTTCATAGCTTTGGAAATTGATTGCCATATCATTACAACATTTTGTGTATAGATGTTTTTTGTACCATGGTTATAAAGATATTTAACTTTAAATCAAATCATTTTGCAGAAATTTTGGTTGCACAAAATCTCCCAAAAAATCAATGCTAATGCAAAGCGGCTCTACAAGTTTCAAAACCAACATGCTGCGCAAAAATCCAAACAATCAAGTATTAATGTATCTGGAGTGTCTTCCACCATATCTCCTAAAAGGAAAACAAGTTTCACTGCTCTGACTTTTCAAGATAGCAATATAGAGCAAAAGAAACAGGTAAAGTTTCTACTTTCAGTTGTGTAATGTGTATGTACTGTGGTTATGATACATTTACATATTTAAGCAGTTTCTTTGATGATACCTGATTGGAATTTATCGTAAGGTTTGTTTTACATTAGTTGTTATTTTGTGATTGTCTTAGTGATCTTAAATTTCTCTGTCCTTCGTTGATTTTTGTTTCAAACACTTGAATTTTCTTGACTTCCGGTCGTTTTGACACAATTCCACACATGATGGTGTTTGTCCTATTATGTCTCCAGTATAGGCTACACTGCTTAAAGTTATGTTATGCTAATATGCGAAATTATTGTGGTTTTTACAGTTAATTCAAGAAGAAATGAAAAAAACGGTACAACTTCAAAGAAAAAATGTAATTCAAGAGTGGATGCATGAAACTTATAATGCTAGACGATCATATGTAACAAGCAACAACCCCACTCCAGCATTAATTTGAGAACAATGGCCTGCTTTGTTGATATACGACGAGGCAAGTAGCTAAGGTGTACATTGTACAAGAAAGGGTTCATGGATTTTTATGGTTATCAAAAAATCGTAGTGTTATTGTTAGAATGTAGGTCATTAAGAAAACTTAATTGCTGAAGTTAAAATTTTTGCCTGCAGTTAATTTTGGAGATGCGAAGAATAAAAAACTTTGCTTCTGAACGCGAAATCCGATCTGAAGCCAGAAAGATATTTTGTAAGGTCATCAGACTTGGTGAAGGTGTTGGACCAGTTACCGATGTGTGAGCTTTGCGACATGTCATTGGGTAAGTGTCCAAGTGAGGTGCAGTGGCACTAAGCTGGACAATTCCGACCTTACGGATTGCCAAAGTTGTTTCAGATCAAGACTGTAGTGTGTTGATAAACCATTATTTCCCAAAGTGTTTTTAGCTTGGTTTACCTCACCTTTGTATATAATTTTTTATCATATCTTTGTCTTTGATGTATCCTCTTTCCAACTCTATTACATTAATTCTTATTGTTTAGAAACTTCGGTCGTTATGGGTTGCTGGACTTTGTGTGAGTTGCTCAAGTCGAATACTAAAAAATTTTTTTCTCCTCATCGTTATTTTATTGATATTTACCCAGTAAGTAACATTTTTAGTACTTGTATGTCTGTACTTCATAATCATATTAAGACCCTGAGCCTGTAAGCAACGTTTTAAGTATTTGTATTTCTGTACTTTGTAATTAAATGAAGACCCTGAGTCTCTAATACTTTTATTTTTTGAAAGTTATTGTTTATCTGGAATCGTTTATTTTAACTTATAAAAAATCTGATCTAAATTAGTATTTCTTAAATCGTTGCAGTAAACCGCAGTTCTTCCATGGTCAGTTAGCTTACAGACTAAACAACAACAAAACTCTTATTGTTTTAGATAAATACAACCATAGATGAAGTGAACTTACTCACTGATCGCCATCAACCAGTGCTCATCATTTATGGCAGAATAAGAGGTGGCTTGAAAATTGAAAAATTGATGCTGCATTCAGAAAAGCACCTTCTGCTTGAGGTTGAGGACGTGATAAAGGACCTCATGGCCTTTTTTGCATATTAATACGCTGCAAATTATGAGTATTCCCCTCACGTAAAGAAAGTTGGTGAGTTTTTGGAAGAGCAGCTCCTCAAATCAGCAACTGCCAGCTACTCTGCTGTAAAGGAGCTTGTGATGTATTTGCAGAGTGTCTAAAAACTAGTGAGTAGGATTGCGTTCGTGTTCGCTTCTAGTCCAATGAGTGTCATAGAGGGAGTTGACTGCAATCTCACGGAGTTCTTTCGTTTTGCTATGTTTCGTGTTCATGTATTTTTTTGTCCATTACGTAATAATGGTAAACGGGCTCCCAAAAAAAATTCTTTAAGTTTACAGTTCTGTTATTTGGCTATCATGATGGAATTAGTATACCTGTATATCACTCTCATTTTTGTTCATTACGTAATTGTAATACGGCCCCCCAGAAAAAATTTGCAGAGTTCACATTTCTGTTATTTGACTATCGTGCTTGAACTATTTTGTGCATGTTTTTCACACTTAAAACAATTTACAGAGTTTACAATTCTGTTAATTGACTATCATGATGGAACTATTTTTTGCATGTTTTTGCAGTTTCTCATTTTTGGCCTTTCGTGATGATAAGATGGGCCTTCATAAATTTATGTTACTTCGCCTCATGCTGGAATTATTTTGTGCATGTTTTAATAGTATATACTATGTCTCATTTTTGTTCATTTCGTAATGGTAAGGCGAACCCCCCAAAATTATAGAGTCAACAATTCTGTTGTTAGACTATCATGCTGGAATTATTTTGTGTATGATTTTGTAGTGTATACCATGTCTCAATTTTGTTCATTACGTAATGGTAATACGACCCCCCAAAAAGTTTACAGAGTGTACCATTCTGTTATTTGACTATCATGCTGGAATTATTTTGGGCATGATTTTGTAATTTATGCCGCGAATCATTTTTCTTCATTGCATAAGGGTAGACGGGCCCCCCATAAAAATATTTTGAGTTTACAATTTTGTTATCTGGCTATCATGATGGAATTGATATACCTGTATATCATGTCTTAAATTGTGTTCATTCTGTTATGGCGAAATGGGCCTCCATAAAATTTTACGGAGCTTGCAATTCTGTTACGTAGCAATCATGCTGGAATTATTTTGTCCATGCTTTTGTGTTGTATATACCATGTCTCATTTTTTTCATTAGGTGGTGGTATAAGGCAAGCCGCCATAAAAATTTACAGTGTTTGCAATTCTGTTATTTGGCAATCATGCTGGAACTATTTTTTGTGCATGCTTTTGTAGTATTTACGGCCTGCGTTGTAATTGCATCGCCCATGCAACAATTACAACTTCAGTATCCATAGCATTATTACGTTGTTGCTCCAGACTTATAAGCCTAAGGGCTATCGAAATGCTTAGGATAAAGCGAAGGGCAACACTGTGGCAAACAGGATGTTTTATTAAAGCGAAGGGGCGAAACTGTGGCAAACAGGATGTTTCATTAAATAATATGTGTGTAGACATAATACTCATCACAACGATGGGATGAGCATTTTCTCGAAACGTTCAGTAGAAATGTATACATTGTCTAGACTTTTTGTTTAAAGCGTTGCAATCATTTTGCTTCGATATCTAAAACCCTTGTTGTAATTGCACTTGAAAGTATTTGGCTCTCTGGTTTTGAGATATTTTTCGGTTGTAGTTAAAGGATCCATATTCTGCTTCAGTTTACGTGCGCCAGCTGGTCTTATTGTAATTACTTGACGGTGAAAAGAGCCAATGATAATTAATTTACTCCGTCATTATGTTCGTAGTGGTAATTCTGTTCTTCGTTCGTGATTACAGGTTGTGTAATGTGTAGTGATTTACACAGCAATATTTCACAGTATAAACGTCATGCTGAATTTTTTGTATTTATTATTTATTTATTTGCATTAAGCGTATATCTGGCCTTGTTTAATTTAATTATTGCTTGACCATTTACCTAATTTAATGGATGGTAACGTTTAACATTAAAAAATAGTGATATTTAAACCCAATAACTCCATCCATGCATGCGAGATGATTTCATGCACGTAGCAGTTACAAAAAGCTAATATAACTTATTGGATTATTCCCAACCAATGCTATACATATTAAGACTTGCATGAATCGAAATATGTATAGCATTAGTTGGAAATAATCCAATAAGTTCTATCACCTTTTTGTATGCTGCTGCGTGCATGAAATTATCACGCATGCATTGATGGAAATATTGGGCTTAAATATCACAACTTTTAATTGTTAAACGTTACCAACCATTATTTGGGCTAAACTACCCAATAATTATTTGGTTTTAAATTTAGGATCAATTACCCAAAGCTCCATCTTGGGCATTAAGATTTGGGTTTAAATAGCTAAGTTTGCAATTTGGGCAAAAATTACCCTGTTTACTTGGGTTATTGAATTTGGGTTTAAAAGCCTAAATTTTTAGGTTGGGTTGTCACTACCCAAGTTCGCATTTTGGGTGTCTCAGCCTTCGTGCCCAAATTCATAACCCAAGTATTTTGGGTTTAAGTTACCCAATTTGATTTGCAGTGTAGTGGGCTACAGTGTGAAAGAATTGTGGATGTAATAGCATAAGAAGCACATTCAAGTTTGCTACACAATACTGTAACGCAAAACACGCTGTACAAAATCGTTTTCAAAGAGACAGCGGATGATAGCCACTTTTGTTTCCGAAGAGATAGCTTTTCTTTTTGAAGCCATTGGTAACTGGCATGCAACTACAGTAAATGAAAAGCACAATGTGCAAAATCACCCTACAAGTCTCAAAAAAAGTCAGACCGCTGCAGACTATTATACTACTGTATGACGGACTGACGGTTGTATGCTCACGACAGCAGAAGTAGATCAACTATGATGGCTTGACTGTTCGTCGAAATGAATTATGCAAAAACAATGGCCAAATGCATTGTGCGATATGAGCCGAAATAGGCAGAAGTTCGTTATAACAAGAGAAAATTCTTCAGGGGATCAAAAGAATAGTTGATTATAACAAAAAGTCCGTTATATCCAAGTTCGGTATACTGAGGGTATGTTAGCAGAGGTGCAGTCTTCGAGGACACATTTTGAAGTCCTTGGCCTCAAAGCCTCAAGTCCTCAAAACTTGCCCGGTCCTCGGCTCGAGGACAGCATTATTTTCTTAATGTTTAAAATTTTAAAAAATTTTTGAAGACCTTTTTTTTCTTTGGAGATTACTTGCGTTTGTGTCCTTGGCCCTTGACCTTGGCCTCGAGCATTCCCAGTAGCGTAGCTGGGGGGGGGGGGGGGGGGGGGGGGCGGAGGGGTTATAGCTCACCCCATTGACCTGAAAAATATGATTTGTTTTCTTTTTTGAGGCCGATTTGTTTTCAAAAACCAAAAACAGTCCCCCCATTGAGATTGGGGACGAGAATTCGTTAAAGACCTGATGTGATTTTGACTTGAATTTGATATTGTAACCACCTGAATTTGGACAAAAACACTGACTCAAATTCAGTGAAAACCTTTCTCTTTTTTTTTTTTTTTTTTTTTGAGATCACCTGAATTTGACAGAAAAACCGCTTCAATCCGATTCAAGACTGATGAAAATCTGGGTCAAAGTTGTTTGCTGTTGTTTCTAGCTTCCAACAAAGCCTCCCCCATTGCAAATTCCTGGCTACGCGCCTGAGCATTCCTGTCCTTAGCTTCGAGAGTGTCTGTCCTCGGAAGGGCTGTTCTTGGCCTTGGCCTCAGATTTTTTTTGTGTCCTTAGCCTTGGCCTTGGATTTTTTTTTGTGTCCTTAGCCTTGGCCTCGAGCCTTGTGTCCTCGACTCTACCTCTGTATGCTAGGAAAAAAATCCAGAATTTTGAATTGGTTCGATATATCGTGTAGTTCATAGGCGTAGCCAGGATTTTTGATTGGGAGGGGGGCCCAAACCACAAATCACATGCAATGACGTCATCAGAAATTTTCAAAAAAGGAACTTTTTGTGGGGCAAACATATCGTAGAATGGAAGATCTGAAGCCGTAGCCTGATGGCACTTAACCAGGATTTTGATAAAGGGAGGGGGCGAAAACTAGTAGTTAAAAAGTGTAACTGTTTAACTTAGAAGACGTGTTGAGTAGCAAGTGCACTCAAACGTATCATAGACAGGGGTCTGGGGGCGGAGCCCCCAGCCGCCGGTGGCTATGGGGGTCTGGGGGCAAAGCCCCCAGCCGCAGGGCAATTTTTGTAAGTTTTTGGAAAAAAAAGCTATTTGAATCCCATTGGATCACATTTCGCACAAGTTCAGAGCCATTTGAAAGAACTAGATTTTTAACATTTGAAAGCCAATCGAAAAAATTTAGTTTTTCAATCCTCCTTTTGCAATTAAATCCCAAAGCAGGTTTAGAATCTTGCATCATGGTGTAAAATTTTAATTGTAAGTGATTTGACTATAGGGGGAAGTAAGGCACATTGCCTCCAGCAATATTTTAGCAGTAAATAAGAATCCACTCGAAGATTTTCCTTAGAGATTTTTGTTTAGTCATAAAGCTTACCAGTTATAGAAGTACATGTACGGCCAAAGGGTCCAGGCCCCTTCAATTGAAATTCAGTAGTTTGTTCAATGAGCATTTTCCCTAGCTATTTTTTTAAAAGTATTTTGAAAAATGGTACAATAGATGGTTACGCTTACTAAACATGTTATTCCCGGGCCGGATTTACATTGCGCAGGGCCCCTGGCACTTAAAGAATTTTTGCAACATCTTCCTGCCAAATATAAGTGAAGACCAAAACAAAGTCCTACTATCCGAGGGCAGGGCCCTGGCACTGTGCCATATGGCAAATACGGCGCTGGTTATTGTATTAAGTTCATAAAAAGTTTAGATGAGGGCCTGAGGTAGCAACTTTTAGGACAAAAGCTCTTGATTTCACCCTGGTTATACGTTTAAACTGGTCGGAAAAAATTGAATTAAGGAGGTGCACCGGGCCCCCTGGTCGTCAATATTATTTATTGTTAATTACTGTTGTACGCGTGTACTGATGTACGCAAAGATGCTAAAAGAAACTGAAAATGAAGAAACTAGGCTTTTTTGACAAATTTTTGTCGTTGGTGGCATTTTGATTAAGGGGGCCCGGGTCCCCTCGGCCACCCGTTGGCGACGCCAATGATTTTGAGACAAGATCGCTCTCCTAATAAGTTGTTTTTCAAAAAAAAATTAAATCAAAATTAAAATAACTTATTTTCCAAAACGAGGAGGACTCGAGTCAAGTCACTAGACAGTTTTTTGAAACGTTCAAGAATTGCATGACATTATTATGACGTGGAAATGTGGTCCTTATTATTATTGCTTACTTTTGTACGCATAAATCCTAAATTAAAATAACTGCAATTCCGGACAGGGACAACATACTGGCTATGCTCTCATTATATTTATCAGAGGTAGTATTTCAATTGGGGGGTTTGCATTACCGCCTGTGTTATAGCATTAAGTTTATAATAACGTTAAACGAGGGCCTGGGGTGGCAACTTTTAGGTCAAAACTCTTAGCTTTCTCACAGCTAGGTTTTGCATATAAATTGTTAAAAATTTGAATTAAGGGGCCCCTGGCGCGGGACCCTTGGTCGTCATTCAGAGGACCTGGGGCTTCCTGGTTGCCACTTTGAGGCTCCGGGGAGCCTTGGTTGTCGGTTAGGATCCCGGGCTCCGGGTCGTTAATTAGGGGCCCTGGGGCTCTCTGGTCATGAGTTAGGGGCCCCGGGCTCCCTGGTCGTCAGTTAGGGACTCCAGGTCCCCTGGTTGTTGGTTAGGGGGCCCAGGGCCCCCTGGTTGTTAATTAGAGGCCCCGGGGCCCTTTAGTCGTCAGTTAGGGAGGCCCAGGGCCCCCTGGTTGTCAGTTAGGGGGGATCTGGGGTCCCCTGGTTGTCGGTAGGGGCCCAGGGCCCCCTAGTTGTCAGTTAGGGAGCCCCCTGGTTGTTGGTTAGGGCCCCCTTGGTTGTTAGTTAGGGGCCCAGGAGCCCATTGGTTTTCAGTTATGGGCCCCCTGGTTTTCAGTTAGGGGTACCGGGGCCCCCTGGTTGTCGGTTAAGGGCCCCAGGGCCCCTTAGTTGTTAGTAAGGGCCCCTTGGTTGTTAGTTAGGGGCCCTGGGACTCTCTTGTCATTTATATTATTGTTAATTACTGTTATGTGCATACTTACTGAAAAAAAAACTACAACTAAGCATCGCTAGGCTATGTTGTCACAATTTTTTGTCGTTAGTGGTATTTTGATTGGGGGGGAGCCGGGCCCCCTGGGCCCCCCCCCCTGACTACGCCTATGGTGTAGTTCTTTATAACAAAGGTACGTTATATGGAGAGTTGACTGTATGACGTAACGATTAATGAAATGTGATAATGCACCATATACCACAAGTGATGAGATTGACTAAGATACGACTTTTGAATAAAAAAGAAAGCACTGTGTAAAACTAAGAAAACACTAATATAAAATAAGAAAATTGCAAATTACACAACAACACAAACAGTATGATTCATACTGTATCAGTGTTGGGAGCACTAAAAATTTCACGAATCCAAATGTGGGTCCCTGGCAACGAGTCTAAGACCGAGTTTATTAAATCTGAAACTTAAAGAGTCCATATGCAACTAATCTGAGTCCATATGTGACGCGTCCGTCTCAGTGAACTCGAGTCCAGTAAAATTTACGTATTAAATTTAGCAAATAAGTTAAATCAATCCATTCTTTATTGTTGTCGCACAATAAAGTCAACAAGAATGTTAATGGTTATTTCGTGGATATTAAATGCTTCTTCACTCAACACAAATCACAACCTTTATAAGGATTTTGCTAACAGAAAAAGGCTTGAATCAAAAGTTAAAATTTTTCTGTTCAAAAAATACCTTGAAGTGAAGGTGTGTTGAGCAAACTGGTGCAACTAAAGCATATCACAGCCTGGAATCTGGTGGCAGAGCCTTCAGCCGACGAAGGCAGAGCCTCTTAAAGTTGCCGAAAGCCATGGAGGTCTGGGGGCAAAATCGCTGAGCAATTTCTCTACATTTATGGACGAAATAGTCATTAAAACGCCATTTTAATCAAATTTTGCACGTTTTTGGAGCCATTAAACAACTAAATGCCAAGATTTAAGAGCCAGTTCCAAGAACGAAATAGCCCACATCCTTCAGCTCCTTTTACATACAGCTTAATCTAAAAAAGTTTAAACGCTTGCATAATTTGGTTAAATTTTTTAAGTGATTTGGCTAATTAAGGGGCTGAAAATTACCCACATTCTTCAGCCTCTTTTACTCATAAATCAAGTTCAAAAAGTTTAAATGCTTGCATATTTGGGTTTTAAACTTTTTAAGTGACATAACTAAGGGAGGGGCTGAAGCCCTTTATCTCCTGCTGGTTGTGCTACTGAATATGGCACAATACATTTCAGAACAATTTTTTTCAAAAACGAAGAAATAATTAGTTTCGAGGTAGGACACGAAATCAATGATAAGACAGCAAACAACTTAGGAGCAGAGAGCAGATTAACGACGAAAGAGAAATTCTCCGAAACAAAGTTAATACTACAACAAGTAGAACAAACCCAGCCCCATCTTGCTTAGCTGTAATTAGCAAACAAACATTAAACAACGAATGTGTTGAATCTCAGCAACATCTAATAATGGGCATTGAGCAGCTTTGAAAAGCAATCGAATTACTGTTACAGGTTTAATCGCAGCTACAATCTTACAGCAGCAAAATCATTGAGTCCGAGTCTAAAAGGCATGAGTTCAAATCCAAATCTGAGTGTTAAAAAAATGAACTCGAGTCCGAATTCGGACTCAAGTCTTCCCAACTCGACTTGTAGCCAACCTTAAAAGCGCAATAACTTAGTGGAGGTCAATCGATGAAATTTACAACAGATAAAACAAAGCAGAGAAGTCAGATGTGAGCTATTATGTTAAATGTCCAATTACTAATGTTAGTAATTTTTTGATTCAGTAAAGTTCTTTTACTTTTTGGTATTTAATACAGCGATTGCTTCGATAACAGTGACCTGCAAGTGCTTGAGGATGTGGTATATTGAAATGTGAACTGATAACTGTGTCTGTGTTATTGCAAAGACTTCTTAAGTGCTCTGAAATCGCACTTTGAATTTTCAACCATTTTCCCTTGAATACTCGTATTGTTTGTGATATTTAGTACCAGTGATAGATGTGCCATTTTTTGAGGAGTAATTAATGTGTGCTTGTTTGTTACAAGTAGGTTGATTATGACGTTCGTAAAATGTAGTCTCCGCTGTGGAGTAAATGCTAGTAGTGCACTTTCTCTCCCGCAAAAAAGAAAAAATTTCAAAAATTAGTCGAACAAGCTGAACAAAAGCTCGAAGTGCCAATTTCAGAGCACATTAGAAGTATTAGTTATAACACAGAATGATACAGTTATTGGTTTACATATCAATACAGCACACCATCCAGGGCATGCTAGCAGGTCTTTTCCTTTTTTCAGACAAAAAAAGAAATGCAAGGTGAAATAAAAAAGCAGACAAAAAAAGCCAAAAAACAGAATCGACGAAAAAAGCAACGCAAAGTACATAAACCTTGCTCAGATTGAAAATTTTTACCTCTAATCCAGGTTTCTTCTTCTTCTGAATGAATACTGGTAAGACTTGCATTACGATTTTCACATTCCGTCAGCGCTTCTGTCCATGTTAGTCTACTATTATCAAAATAATAGCAGGCTCCAAAACTGGAAATCCAGTTAGATGGACAAACGGGATCTGAAGATGAAAATTTAACAATGTTTAAATAATAAGTTGTTGTGCTTGTGGAAGCGATGAAACGAAGATCTCATGTTATTTAATCCAGTAAAATAATGCTTAAGATTGCTGTAATACTTGCATCGAAAATTATCTAAACGTTTAACGCTAAAGGTCATGCAGCAATCAGCAAGAATGATTGTAACGTAATATTTTGCCACAAACTGTTATGAATTCTCTATACCTTGTTCAAACCAATTCAAATCAAAACAATTAGCTAGATGGGAATTTGAAAGCAAAACCAAAGGGACAGGGAACTCAAAATCAATGTTTTTTGAGTTTTGAATCGTGTTAATAGTACTTGCAACACCTTATAGAGCTGATCCGGTGATATTTTTATAACTTTTTTCAAAACTGAGCTTTTTTTGGTTTCTTCTCAAGTAGCTGTAAACATAGTAACATTTTCAATCGAGGTATCTATGACGTCATAATGACCTGTGACGCATGGTTCATTCATAATTATCCAGTAGACTAATCGCGTACGCGTAATAACGTTGCACCATTTCGGACTGTTTTGAAGAAAAAAAGCACCGTCTTGCTGGAAAAGCAAGCGTGCGTTTTTTGCTAATTCAATAGAACGGGTCTAGTGCAGAATTGCTTAGTGTACGAATGGAAAAGCTGAATGCAAACAATCGCTGATTTCGAGAGAACCTGCATTTTACGCGCTTGCAGAAAGTGCTCAATGTATAAAAACAGAGGTAAAATAAAACGTAAAACCAGATCTAAAGCTTTTAGATCTGGTTTTACGTTTTATTTTAGCTCTGTTGTTATACATTGAACCTGCATTTTATCAGAATTGACCACCAACTGACGCAAAATAAAAGTTGATACCAGAGCGTATATGGCCGAGCATCTTCAGAGGGGAGATAACGGAGTGCCACGGACCCTCCACTACAAGCAAAAACAGTGCATACTTATACTTTACAATCGGCCTGCTATACAAAATTTTATTCTTGTTTTCTGACTGTTTTTGCTAGAAGTAGATGGGTGCCTGACACTCCTTTACCTCACCTAGGTTGTCTATTAAAATCAGCAATTACAGTATTTGCATTCAGCTTTTCCGCTAAAACGTACACTAGGCTACATACAGCTGTGCTATACCGTCCTACAACTATACTATCGAATTAGCAAAAAAGCAGGCTTGCTTTCTAGCAAAACGGTGTTTCTATTTTCTTCAAACTTTTAAACTTGTATGCTATGACTACCATCTACACTTCTACACTACAGGGACTTGCTTACTGCTTCTAATCACTGAGGTCTCGAAGCACAAAAAAACGAAATCTGCACTAGACTTAGATGATGGCTTTTCGAAAAAGCAGCAGCAGAAATCGCTGCACAGGTTTTGACTGACAACATAGGCCTGCTGTGTTAAGCAGTTTTTCTCTCGAAATCGTGTGAACACTGATGCTGTATATTTGTGCATTCAGCTTTTCCATTAAAACGTACATTACGCTATACTGCGCTACCCGTCCTATTGAATTAGCAAAAAAGCACGCTTGCTTTTTCAGCAAGACGGTGCTTTTTTTCTTCAAAACAGACCGAAATGGTGCAACGTTATTACGCGTACGCGATTAGTCCACTCGATGATTATGAATGAACCATGCGTCACAGGCCATTGTGACGTCATAGATACCTCGATTGAAAATGTTACTATGTTTACAGCTACTTGAGAAAAAACTAAATAAAACTCAGCTACGAAAAAAAAATTTAAACTATCACCGGATCAGCTTTGTAAGGTGTTACAAGTACTATTTAAATGACTAAACCTCGATGAGAATTACAGTTGTGTTCCCTGTCCCTTTAAACCACCGACGCATGATGGATAATAGGATTTTAAAATTCCTCTTTGTGTTCGATCAGTATGCCGATTAATGGTCGAGCGGATAGAGAGTCTCCTACTGAAATGGTAGACCTGGGTTTGATTCTCGGTTTGCTCAAACCTTTCTCTCTCTCTTCATTGCCCGCTTTTCTGTGAGGGTTGCGAAGAAAGCGGCTTGAGATTACGTTGTCACAATTTAGGTCATTCATCACATCCATCATTTCGCTTGGGCTAAGTCCGAAGCGAAATGATGTTACCGTTTTTTCCGCTTCAGTGTACGGAGATTGCAAATCGGATGACGATCTGCCTGTAGCAAGACCTTGAATAAACCTAGGTGTTCTTTTCGCACTATTGCCCCCCACTCCTCCAAGCCGTTTTTGCCCACAATATTTAGCAACTGAAGAAATGTCGCTGATTTGAACAGCTGCGATTCTTTCTCGATATCATCGGATGCATCAGGAAGTTGTCTGAACTTGGATGAAATACTGGATGCAAATAACTTCGGCCATCTTCACGGCTAGCAGTTAGAAGCATAAGTTATTCATCTATACAATCTATTATTGCAATATACAGAGCGAATGAGCTATCGCGACGCGTTTCGACCTTGCTCAAGGGTCTCATCAGTCGAAAAGAATAACACATTTAAACATGCAATGATGTAAAACTGCAACTAAAAATTTGGAAGCAAACATTTGCAGCAATTTAGAATCATTAAACTTTCAAACATGCAATGATACAAAACTGCAATTACCAAATTTGGAAATAAAAATTGCATCGACAAACACATCTGCTTTGTCTATGCAAATTTTATAATGACGTCAAACAACTTATGACATGTTCATATAAAAATCACAGGGAGAGCACGAGCTAAATGCATGTGCGACACATTGCTTAGTGAATAAACACTCAACTAAAAATTAGCAGCAATTTAGAATCATTAAAATTTTTATTCAATGATTGTCAACCTAAAACTATACGTTTTCGTGTTTCGACCAGTAACTTAGATTTTCGTGTTTTGACCAGTAAATTTTTATTTCCAAATTTGGTAATTGCAGTTTTGTATCATTGCATGTTTGAAAGTTTAATGATTCTAAACTGCTGCTAATGTTTGCTTCCAAATTTTTAGTAGCAGTTTTACATCATTGCATGTTTAAATGTGTTATTCTTTTCGCCTGATGAGAGTCGAAACGCGTTGCGATAGCTCATTCACACTGTATGTTGCAATAACAAATTGTGTAGATGAATAACTTATGCTTCTAAATGCTAGCCGTGAAGATGGCCTAAATTACTGGTCGAAACACGAAAACTTATAGTTTTAGGTTGACAATCATTTAATAAAAATTTTAATGATTCTAAATTGCTGCTAATTTTTAGTTGGATGCAAATAGTATTCTTACTTCCTGAACCTTCAATGCCTCCAGTTTGATCTTGTAAGTAATAGAAGACTTGCCGGATTTCCTGTTTGGCCAAGGTTTCGAAAGTCGCAAGCAACATACTACCAGACGGTGATCAGTAGGGCAAGTTTTTTCAATTAAGTCAATTTTTTAGTAGTACAGTCAGGGACGTCGCCAGCTCAGCGAGATCAGGGGGCAAAGCTTTGACGGTAAATTATTGCAGTATTTTAAAAATTAAGTAGATTGTTTGTGTGGTTGGGTTGTAAATTTCGTTTCGCCTTTGAGTAATACAGCTATTTGGCGTTGATTAAGTTCATAGAACCATTTTCAGCTTTTTTTACAAACTAATTACTTAGGTTGTAATGAAACGATAACTAAACCGTATATTTATTTAATGCCTCTCTGACGTGCATGATTGTCTTTGTCTTTTACATAAGAACAGCATGTGATCATATCGGTAATTATACCACATTGTTTAAAGCAAGACACAAACTTGCAACAAAAATTTTTGGCATATTCTATTGCTATCGCGTTGGTAAACAAATAGAATTAATCTAAATGATATGAAAAGTTAATAACTGCGCATGAAAAACTACCTTAAATGATTTTTGAATAAATGCAGAAAGCAGACTGTCTCTGACATATTGAAATATTGGCAAAGCCGCTAACTCAACAATTGCTGAAAAAATAGCGTAAATCTTTTCATTTAACTAAACATGACTACAGCTGGCATAACGGCTAGAAACGACTGACGACGGGAAACTCCAGAAAAAATATGAGCCAAATTTAATATTGGTACCTCTATAATAAATACTGTAGCTAATAATATACAATTGTGTATTACAAGCCAAAGTAGAAAAATAAACAGTTTAGCATTTATACTTGGAAGCCTATTCTGTTTCTGCATTGCGTATAACTTCATTAAGACACGAAAGTGCCGATCCAGGGGGTGGTATCCCCCAAAAGAATTTCTGCTGCATTCCTCTCAATAGTTCGCATCGGTACGGTTTCTAACTTTGTGTTACAACTTGCAAAGTTTTTAAACGATGCATTTTATCCTCCAAAAAAGGTCGAAAAAGTTAAAGATTACGGACCCCGCTGGGGAGCTCACAGCGCCCCCCCCCCCCGCAGACCCCCTAGCTGGCTTTAAAGCCGTCTCACCATAACTTTTGTGTTTGAAAAATCTCAATTGCCACCAGCACTCCTTCCAAACCTTAGTAAACGTTTCTGCGGACTTCCTTGCTGGTATTGGCAAAAACGAGCGTTGAACTTTGCTCCGAATATCTCCAGTTTGAGTATCATCCCTCCTTCCAATGCTCAAAATTATCAAAAAGTAGACCAACTCCTTAAATCATTCCCCAATGGTCAATATAGATCGGCACCACTGATTACTGAATCGGTAATGCACCAGGACTGTATAACTGCTCTGAAAAAAATCATCACAAATAGTAGCACCAAACAGCCAAAACGGTACTATAGGCTACTAAAGTTTACTCAAAATCGTAGATATCAATGGCGTTACTAGTGCCAAGAACACTGCTTAATTTGTTTTGCTACCGGTGCTAATCGATCTAGTTAAATGAACTATACGGTAATGGACACTTCTTGCAAATCTAAAACTCAGAAAATTCCCGTAGTCTAGCTATAAAAGAATTGGTCAATGAATTCCGATTTGGGGGAGGAATGCAGTCTGTTTCTCCGTTAGCTCAGAGTTTCTGCAGATCGATTAATCATACTGCTGAACAAGATCCCAATCAAAATACAGTATGGTATGAGTTGCTAAGCGAAGGCCTTCCACTTCCAGACATGGGCTTGTCAACTCAACTCACTTTTGCTAAGTTTGCTTACCCGTAGCCTACCTTTGCTGCATAGCCTAGAAGCAGGGCCTCAGAGAGAAATTTTTCCAGGGGGTACAAAGGTCAATTCCGGTCCCCCCAAATCTCTTCGGGCACCAAACCTGCGCAAAATTTTATTCTGACTTTTTACCCAAAACTAGGCGAAGAGCTAAAAAAAACAAAGGTCTTCACAAAAAATTTAGTCGGATTTTCTGCCCAAAATTAGGTGAAGAGCAAAAAAAAAGATCTTCAATCAAATTTAGTCTCATAGATACGGCATGGATACGCCACTGGGTGCGACACCAAAACTTAACGCGGACACCTGAACTCTTCCAGGCCCCCTAAGTCCGGGTCCCCCTAGGCCCGGGCCTGGGTACGATGTACCCCTTGAACCCCCTTCTCGTAGGCCCTGCTAGAAGTGCAACTGACCGATCGAATTCTTAACTTTTTTTCCGGAGGCATTTGGCGATAGTCTATTTTCCTTTCTGTAACTATTGATTGCACGGTACATTGCGGATGGTTTGTACTATGCGTATACCACTGATCAGTACTTAAATTGTAGGGGGGACGCGGGGGACGCGTCCCTACATCGAGGTTTAGCTTTCCCCTATCGAAATTTAGACGCCTACCCATCGAGATTTGAGCGCTGGTTAATCAGACAAAAAAGAGCCTGCCACCACGAATAAATCCTATAAATTCCGGCCAAATATAGTCTTAAACTACGGCGAATACCTTTTTTTTGATCTTCACCTGATTTCGGGAAAAAAACACTTCAATTTTTGGCGAAGACTTTTTTTTTTTGGTCTTCATTGAGTTGCGGAGACGGAATTACATAATCTCCTCTGAAGTTTGGTCAACGCTGCAAAGCGTCCCCATGCAAAAGTTTACAATTTAAGTACTGCCACTGATCACCAACTTACAGTCTACACCAACTTTCTGTACATTACCTTTAACAGTCACAACATCTGACTGTAATAAGGCCTCGCCTATAAGTGCTGCTGCATTTGACATCATAATCTACCATGCCACGCCTACTACACAGTACACACGAACTGCTCGTAGCTGTATTATTATTATACCGTACTGAATTGATTTGTTGTTGGTGTTGAACCTGACCCAAGACACGAGATTGTGCTGCGTACCGTACCCTAGATTGCAATACAGATTTTAGGATACTTAGTTGCATGAAGGAAATAAAGAATCAGTCAAAAAATATGTTTAACTAACGTATATTAACAAAAACTTTCACTAAAATAGTTTTCGGCTAGTGGCCATCTTCAGCTTATTCAAATGCAATCAATCAAATAGAATCGATGACAGGATAGGGGATGGAACAGTTAAAATTACCACTATTTTAACTGTGAAGCCGCATTTACACGGGCGACTTTTTTGCGTGCGATTTTTTGATACAAATGGATGTGGCAAAGTTGCATATATTCAATAATGGTTCTCATTGTGATAAAAGTTACCTTACTGCTGAAAATGACTGTTTCAAGTTGTTTCCATTCCGATAGTGATATTCTACAACTTTTTAAAGCAAAATCGGAGCTGATCTCACTGCGATTTTTTATCGCAGCACCGATTCTCTTCTAAAGTTTTTAATTATAATAATATTGGTATGAAACCAACTGAAGACAGTTATTTCCATCAGTAAGGTCCCAATTATCATGATCAAAGCCGCCTTTGAGAAAATGCAACTTTGCCAGATCCATTTTTATCAATAAATCGCACGCAAAAAAGTCGCCCGTGTAAATGCGGCTTGAGGGCGATGCTCACTTCCAAGAAAAAATACAGTGGGGGGGCGAAGAAAAAATCGGGGGAGCAAAAATAAAAATTGGGGGGGCAATGCCCCCTATGCCCCCCGCTGGTGACGCGCCTGAGTACAGTAGTTTGGAATAATGTGATTTTTTGCAAGAACTCTAGATAGAAAGAGTCAGTTTCATATTCTTAAATTGATTGGTCAATACAAGGTTAATTTTTTACCGTTACGTCAATATTCTTTTTAGAGTGCTATGATGTCAATTTTTGGGAATTATCACTCATTTTCCAGTTTATCACCCATGAATAGCAACTTTACAGCCAGAAGCGTAGCCAGAAATCTGCAATTGGGAAACGTTTGGGAGTGACTGCAAATACCGGTATCAAATTTTTTGCGAAAAAGTCTTAATTTTGAGCCCATGATAATAAAATGAAAGCTTTTAAAGGGTGGCATAAAAATCAGCACTGGCTGCAAAAACATAATTAAACTAGGTGCGTAAATATAGGCTATGTGGACTTAGTTAACTTAATTGTAAACCTTCAGTATTTTTATTGTAAGTTATTGTCACTACTTAAATTGTAGGGGGGGCGCGTCCCCCCATCGAGAGTTAGCGTCCCCCCATCGCAATTTAGCGTCCCTCCATCGCGATTTAGCGTCCCTCCATCGCGATTTAGCGTCCCCCCATCCAGATTTAGGTGTCCCCCCATCGAGAATTGAGCGCTGGATGATCAGACGAAAAAACCTAATCCTTCACCTAATTTTGGCAAAAAAAACACTTTAATTTCCGGCAAAGACCTTTTTTTTGGTCTTCACCTAATTTTGGCAAAATAACACTTCAATTTTCGGCAAAAAAACACTTCAATTTGCGGAAAAGACCTTTTTTTTGATATTCATTCAATTTTGGCAACGGAATTACATAATCTTCACTAAAGTACTTATGCATGCCAAATGCGTTTGGTCCAGGGTGCAAAAGCGTCCCCCCCACAAAATTTTACAATTTAAGTACTGGTTATAGTAATCAGAGGTGGAGTCCTCGAGGACGTCCTTGGCCTCGAGGACACATTTTGAAGTCCTTGGCCTTGGCCTCGAAGGTCAAGTCCTTGGCCTTGGCCTCGAGGCCTCAAGTCCTCGAAAATTGGCCTGTCCTCGGCTCGAGGACAGCACTATTTTTTGGAATGTTAAAATTTTGTGGAGCGCTTGAAAAATTTTTTGGAAAACGTTTTTTAGTGGAGATCGCTTGAAAAAATATTGAGAAGACCTTTTTTTTTATTTTTTTGAGATCGCCTAAAAAATTTTTGTGAAGACCTTTTTTTTTTTTTTGGATAGCACTTGCGCTTGTGTCCTTGGTCCTTTGCCTTGGCCTCGAGCATTCCTGTCCTTGGCCTCGAGAGTGTCTGTCCTTGGAAAGGCTGTCCTTGGCCTTGGCCTCGGATTTTTTTTGTGTTCTTGGCCTTGGCCTCGAGCCTTGTGTCCTCGACTCCACCTCTGGTAGTAATATCATTAAATCCTATAATTCAAAAAAACTCACAAGTATTAACCTAATTCGGGTGCATTTTATAAGGAAAAATCATTTGGGGCAAGGGCCTAATGGAACAAGATTTGAGAGAAGAGATTGGTAAATGGTAATCAGCTAAATTAAATAAACTGCTGACTACTCCCTCCCATCCACAATTTGATTGATGAAGCCTAATAAAGAATTTTACATCAAGCAATCGAATTCGCTAGCCTATTTTTGCCATTTTCAAAATTTTACTGATTTGTGAGCTTTATTTTTGACAAATATTAGCTCCCTCCCTACATACATGCTTTTAAAGTAATTTAAAACCAATTTAAACGCTGAATTTTCCTTATTGCGCATTTTGGTGGACAGACTAATGGAAGAGTGGGGCTATAGCCTGATAGACCTCTTCGAACAAGCAGAAACTATATTTATTGGTTATTCTGTGATGCCGCAAAATATTTGGTCGCTGCAAGTAGGGATGGGCATTTCAGAATACCAAATCCAGAAAGATTTGAATCCCAAACAATCCGGAATCGAAGCTGAAATTACGAAATATAAACCGGATAATTGGAACCGGTTTTAAATCAACGCAATCACGTAGGTAAAAATTGTTTCCAGCTAATTCTCACGCAAAAAAGTGTAGTAAGCCATTTGCTCTGTGATTGGGACTTCGCGCATAGACGTAGCCAGGATCCTTGATTGGGGGGGTTGGCCCAAACCACAAATCACATGCAATGACGCCATCAGAAATTTTCAAAAAAGGAACTTTTGTAGGGCAAAGATATCGTACAAATGAAAGATCTGAAGCCGTAGCCTGTCGGCACTTAACCAGAACTTTGGTACAGGGAGAGGGCGAAAACTAATCGTTAGAAAGTGCAAATGTCTAACTTAGGAGACGTGTTGAGTAAGCTAGTGTACACAAACATATCACAGACGGGGGTCTGGGGGCGGAGCCCCTAGCCGCCGGTGGCTATGGAGTCTGGTGGCAAAGCCTCCAGCTGCTGGGAAATTTTTGTAAGTTTTCGGAAAAAAAAGCTATTTTAATTCCATTGGATCACATTTCGCACGTGTTCACAGCCATTTGAAAGAACTAGATTTTTAACATTTGAAAGCCAATCGAAAAAGTTTAATTGTTCAATCCTCCTTTTACTTGCAATTAATGGCGGTGAATCATCCAGCCAATTCCGGTGGTTTACAGTAGCAAAAATTGAACTATAATTTTTGATATTTTTTGTTTTAATTTTGGGACTGCGGTTGCAAAGATATTCAACAAATACAAAAAAATATCCCCCCGAAAAAAATTTTTGAAAACTCTGAGTTTTGTTCTTCCCGCCAAAACCACTGTGGGCCTAATAGTTTAGAGAATGTGGTAGGCCTAATTGTTTGGAGATAGTTTATTTCTAAATAGTTTGGGCCTAATAGTTTGATAAGAATACGGTAGGCCTAATAGTTTAGAGAACTGTGGTTTTGGCGTGAAGAACAAAACTCAGAGTTTCCAAAAGCTTTTTTCAGGGGGATATCTTTTTGTATTTGTTGAATATCTTTGCAAACGCAGCCCCAAAATCAAAACAAAATATATCAAAAATTATAGTTCAATTTTAGCTATTGTAAACCATCGAAATTGGCTGGATGATTCACCTCCTTTAAAGTCTAAAACACGTTTAAAATCTTGAATTATGGTGTAAAATTTTAATTGTAATGATTTGGTCCACGTAGAGGGAAATAAGGCACATTGTTTCCTGCAATATTTTAGCAGTAAATAATAATCCACTTGAAGATTTTCCTTAGAGAATTTTGTTTTGCATGAAGTTAACCAGTTATAGGAATACATGTTCGGCCAGGAAGCTCAGACCCCGTCAATTAAAATTCAATAATTTGTTCAATGTGCATTTTCCCTAGCTTTTTTTTTGTACAGTAGTTTGTGCGTAACTGGCGAGGTGGGGGAGAATCGTTATTGAAAAATTGTGCGATAGATGGTTACGATTACTAAACATGTTATTCCCGGGCCGGATTTACATTGCGCGAGGCCTCTGGCATCTAGGGGATTTTGGCAACATCTTCCTGCCAAATATAAGTGATGACCAAAAAAAAAGTTTTACTATCTTAGCGCGGGGCCCTGGCACTGTGCCATATGGCAAATACAGCGCTGGCTATCGCATTACGTTCATAAAAAGTTAAGATGAGGGCGTGAGGTAGCAACGTTTAGGACAAAAGCTCTTGATTTCACCCTGGTTATACGTTTAAACTGGTCGGAAAAAATTAATTTAGGGGGTGCGCCGGGTCCCCTGGTCGTCAATATTATTTATTGTTATTACTGTTGTACGCGTGTACTGTTGTACGCAAAGGTGCTAAAAAAACTAAAAATAAATAAGCAAGATTTTTTTTGTCAAATTTTTGTCATTGGTGGCATTTCGATTGAGGGGGCCCGAGCAACTTGGGCCACTCCCTGGCTACGCCTATGATTTTGAGATTAGATCGCGCCTTTAAGTTTTTTCTTAAAAAACAAAACATTAAAGCAAAATTAAAATAACTTTTTTTCCACAACGTAGAGGACTCGAATCAAGTCACTAGACAGTTTTTTGAAACCTCCGAAAATTGAATGACATTATTATGACGTGGACATGTTGTCGTCATTGTTATTACTCATTTTTGTACGAGTAAATCCTAAATCAAAGAAACCGCAATTCTGGACTAAGGCAACATATGATACTGTCTATGCTCTCATTATATTTATCATTGGTAGTATTTCAGTTGGGGGTTTGCATTACCGCCTGTGTTATAGCATTTAGGTTAAAATAACGTTAAACGAGGGCCTGGGGTTGCAAACTTTAAGGCAAAACTCTTAGCTTTCTCACAGGTTTTGCATATAAATTGTTAAAAATTTGAATTAAGGGGATCCTGGCGCGGGACCCTTGGTCGTCAGTCAGGAGCCCCATGGTCCCCTGGTTCTCAGTTAGAAGCCTCGGGGCCCCCTGGTTGTCGGTTATGGGCCCCCTGGTCGTTAATTAGAGGCCATGGGGCCCCCTGGTCGTCAATCAAGGACCCTGGGGCCTCCTGGTTGTCAATTAGGGGCCATGGGGCCCCATGGTTAATTTTTCAGACCTAGCTTAATTTTCGTTATTTTTGCGGACCTAAATTTTTCAGACCTAACTTAAGTTTCGTTTTTTTTGCGGGCATGATTTGGGCTTCAAATTAATTTTTGGGTTCGGGCAGGGTTCGGGCTTAGCTTTTCGGGTTGGTTTTGGATTGGGTTTGGGCAGGGTTCTGGCCTAAAGTTGACAAAATTTCGGGCTTAATTCGGGCCTAAGACGTGGTTTTTGTCTCAGGTGAACAAAATATAATCAAAATAACTTGGCAACGTTGCTAAATTTTTCAGACTTAACTTAAGTTTCGTTTTTTTTGCGAGCATGATTCGGGCTTCAAAATAATTAATTTTTGCGTTCGGGTAGGGTTTGGGCTTAGCTTTTCGAGTCGGTTTTGGGCCTGAACTAGTCGGCCCGTTTACAACTCTGGCACAGCATTAGCATAGCAATAATAGCGTTTAAGAATTTTTTGTAAGTTTTTTTGCTTACGAATACTTTTTCCTATTTTCACTATATTTTCGCATTGTCTTTCAATAATTTTTAACTTTCAAGAAAATATTTACAATTAAGTGTTAAATTTTGATTATTTTCTAAATACTAGGGTCGCATTAAGAGGTCAAAGTTTTTGGAAAGGCTACTCTCTATATGCTATTTACTGAAGTGATGACAAATTTGATATTTTTGCATCACATCTGAGGTTTTTGACTTGCAATCTGATGTCTGATGTTTTTTATGGAAATCTGATGTAATTTGCTTAAAAGAGCAAATTTGATGTTTTTGATTTAAATCCGATGTAAACTGCGCAAATATTAGTAAATTAGCTTTGAAAATGAGCTGAACCCCATCCTCCCCCCCCCAAAAAAAAAACGGTCTCCACTCAATCCGTCTGGGTAATGGATGGGAAAACGCTGATCTCCTAAAAAACATTTTTGCTGGAAATTTGCTGAAAAACGCCTATTTGTGAATCTGATGTCTTTCTGTGAAAACTTGATGCTTTTATTAGAGCCCTCGCTGGCATCACTGATTTATTGTATAACAGTTTGATGTGGAACAAGTAACGCACAGTATATTTCAAAGCGCTAGAGTAACAAAGTAATACTGCTGGGCTTGGCCTACTAAAACATACGGTTTTTTACATATTGCTATAACATTACATGTTGCATTTTTCTCTTCAATTTTAAGCGGCCGACGATTTTTGGTCAAAAACTGAGTCTCAGATAAGCGTGTGCGTCTTTTGCGCGATGTGCTGACGCGTTCACAAACACGCTTTCTTTGAATAACAAAAAATGCACAACTGCGCACCACGGTTGGTCACCTTGGTAAAACCAAAACATCCCATTGGTATTGCTAAATGAGAAAGCAACTTAGCCCGAGTTTTTGGAAGTTTTTAGAAGTTGCCAAACTGTATAATAGTATTAATAGAAGCTGTTGGCAGGCGAGGGCAAGGCACCAGTTTGACGTTGAAATATACAGTAGTTCTAAAATGACAAAAGTTAATTTGTGCTAAAGTAGTTTTGTTATGTTTTAGTCATTATAGTCGTTAATCAGCGATCTTTTTTTTTTTTTTGATATACTGTAGCATTCTGAAAGGGCGATTTTGCATTTACTCTTCGTTGAACAGTTTGATTAAAAGTATAAGCAGAGGCTATTTTGCCTTTGCGGGCAAAATAGACCCACGTTTTTTTGCCATTGGAGGCAAAATACCAAATGCTATTTTGCCTCTAGTGTCAAAATAGCCCTAACCGAAACTCTTACTCTAACCCCAACTCTAACCCAAACAGAGGAAAATACTATTTTGCCTGTAGAGGCAAATAATATGATGATATAAGTAGAGGCAAATAATATAATGGCAAACTCTATAATTTGCCTCTAGAGGCAAAATACCCACTTCCAAAAGAATATAGTTCATTTCATATCAGAGATAAATGTGCTGTGTTCGAATGCAATTCTGGATATCTAGCATGCAAATCATGGCTTTACAAAACAGCAAACCGGAAAGGAATCGAGCAGCGAAAGTACTGTGAATGAAATGGGTCATACAATTTGCAGGAGTTCTGCAGTGCGACTGGTGAGTAGCAAGATTGCTATTTTACTATGCTGATTGCTATGTGTTAGATTGAGTTTAAACTTGCTATGTTGTGCTGGTGGTTGTACCCAAGGGGTACAAATTTTTTGGAGGCTATATACCTGTATCGTAAATTGATGAACTTTTATGAAAGATTAAATAAAATCGAATTTTTAAGTTGATTTAATGTAAAAACCTCACCACAAAATTATTTTAAATAATATAATTTTTAACTTTTTGACCAGTTCTTGAGGTCACAAAAAGCTCTTTCCGGTTTTGAACCAAAACTACAGGATTCACATATATAGCATGCAGTGTTGATGTTCAGAAAACAATAAAGTCAATTGGTCAAATTCATGCCATTCGATAAGATAAATATTAGGGTTATTCAAAAAAAACTTTTTTTTTTAAATTTTAACCCATCACCCCCGCAAATTGTTAGGTTGGTGATAGAAACCCCACATACCAAATATCAGCTCATTCGGTTCACAGGGAGAGGAGGGCATGCAATTTGAAATTTTGAATTTTTGTCGAAAAATATGGATTTTTATGTTTAGGTGCTTATGCAATGTTGACTGCTTTCTTACACCACTACTGCCCTTCAAACCCCTGCATAACTGAAAAAAGACCGATTTCTATCTGGAAACTCATCTAACGTCCCCCTTGAAGTCCAGGTGAAGGCATATACCAAGTTATTGAAACTATGTTTAGCAAGTTCAACCTGTAAGAAATATGATTTATCATTACAATCACAACTACTATCATGTGAGTCAACAACCAGTAGTTAATGAAGTTTCAAACATTATTTTCTCGCGGTCCAGCGTTTTTGTGTTGGTAGTTCTAATTCTTAGCAACTACAACTTCATGATCGTCCCATGTTTTGACTTTGGTTTTTCAAGGTACTGTAAAATAGTAAAAAGTTGAAAGTTGGAATGATTCATTGCAAAATGTTACAAAGTCTCAAGACGAAACGCTGAATTACCTACCAATATAACCGATTTTATGCTGTAATTTGGTTCAACAAAAATTTAGGAAACACTAGTTTTTGCGTCGTTTTAATGTTACTGGTTTCATGTTATCGTAGGCGTAGCCGGGGGGGGGGGGGCTCTACCCAATAGCAATGCCAGCAATGATAAATTTGCGAGGAAAAAGGCCATTGTAGCTTCAGATTCTCCTCTTGGTTTGTTGTCAGACAGTGAAGACCTTTTTTTCTTTTTTAGTCTTCACCTCATTTTTGGTGCAAAATTGGCCCTTCGATCCGTGAAAACCTTTTTTTGTTTTTAATTGTTTAGGCCTTCACTATGTAAGTTGTGTGTTGGGCCCCCCCAATCCCAATTTGAACTCCATCTACATTTTGCCCCTCCCCCAATCAAAGGTCCTAAATTGGGATAGGAAGACTTTTTTTTGTGGTTTGGGCCCCCCAATCAAAATTCCTGGCTATATGCGTGTTATAATAGCAAAATCAGCTTGGCAACCAACCTCTTATTTTCCTCTGGTTCTAACTAACGCATTGTACATGAATGGTAACACTGTTCTTCCGCGAAAATGGAACTGTTGTTTGAGTAGATGGTAACTCTAACACACTCGCACAATCTTGAAACAATTCTACGACCTGGTCGTGTACCCATTTTAAAAGGCAAATGCAATATTTGTTGCTGAATATAATATTATTGGTGCGATTGTATTGTGATCCAAAAAGCAGCCTCTGAAGCCAGCAGAGCATTTACCAATATTTGTGACTTGAATGTTAGCAACCAAAACACTATAAACTGGTAGGCAAAATTTTACTCAAGATTGTACGGTATAATATTTTGATAGCCACACATCTGAGAAGCACTGCCACCACTCTGTTATCCTACATTGTTTGAACAAGAAGACCACGAGAGGGTGGTTATTGGGCTGATTAAATGGGTTTTGAAAACATATATTTAGTATACCACAGAAAAAACATTAAAAACCCTTCAGTCTATTTCATCCTAAGCTATAATTGTTACGGGAGTTAACCTCTAAAGATCTCGCGAATTTATAAGATTGAAACAGTAGGATTTTTAATGCTTTTATGTATGATGTGGTAAATACAGAGTGGGCCATAACTTGTACACCAAAGCAATTAACCCTATTTGTACCGGGGGGGGGGACAAATTTGCCCCCCTCTTAGTTATTTTAATATAGCTCCTAAACTAAAGAAAAGTATTGCTTTGATGCACCCTGAATTTGAATCAAATTTAATAACACACATTTTCAGAAAGTTTGGGGTCAGCGGAACAACCGGAAGTGACGTCATTTTTGCTTTTGTTAGAGGCACCCAAGGAGTTTTATGCAGTTTTAAGCACAATCCATGCTTATCAGTGCGCTTATTCTATTCATTGTACTGTGTATTCATTGTCAATGCTAATCTGTAGTTGGAATAAAACATTTTATTTACAAATAAATGCTTTGCATCATCATTACGTCATTGATGACGTCATAATTCAAAAACATTGATTTTTCTGTTTCTCGAAATAAATTGCATTTGCATAAAAAAAATATTCATTTTCATCAGCTGCTGAATGATATAATCAAAATAATACTGCAGTATTCCAAAACTTTGTGAATTATGCAATATCTCAATGACAAAAAATTGCCAATAATAATAAACACAATGTATTAAACATGATATCATCACACATGATGACGTCATCATGTATGTGACGTCATCATCTGCGGTGGATTTATCAGAGATGACTTTGAAATAACAAAACTCCCAGCTGAAAATAATATTTCGCAACATTTAGACAAATTTGCATGCTGTTATAAGGATTACTGGTTTTGATGACGTCATCATTGTTTGCGTGACGTCAGAACCTCAAAATTTTTATTTTTAAAATTTTTACAAAAAATAGCTTCAACATGCAAAAAATCTTACTTCTATTACATACCAATGGGTTTTTAGATAGGCGGGCAAATTTGCCCCCCTCTGGTACAAATAGGGTGTAAAAATAGCCCGGTATATATAGGGTTAAACTAGTTTTGATTAAATGTACTTTATACTCCAAGAAAGTGCATGTTCTTTTATAGATTTTACATTGTTTTACATCACACTCGATATGATTTTGGGTGTATGACTTATGGCTAACTCTGCATATAAACGGGCTCTAACTACTACTGATATTAAGCTCATCTTCAACTTGATCGGTAGAGGAGGACGAATGCCCTAAACCAAAACAACATGAATAGTGCATACGTGATGGTTGGTCGATTCATCAAAAACATAGCCATGATGTATCTTGTTAGCTCTATTGGCGGAAACAACCCAGGTTAAAATTTAAGCATTATTTCCTAAAAAACGATCAGCCTAGACACAAAACTTTGTAACATTTTGCAATGAATCATTCCAACTTTCAACTTTTTACTATTTTACAGTACCTTGAAAAACCAAAGTCAAAACATGGGACGATCATGAAGTTGTTGTTGCTAAGAATTAGAACTACCAACACAAAAACGCTGGACCGCGAGAAAATAATGTTTGAAACTTCATTAACTACTGGTTGTTGACTCACATGATAGTAGTTGTGATTGTAATGATAAATCATATTTCTTACAGGTTGAACTTGCTAAACATAGTTTCAATAACTTGGTATATGCCTTCACCTGGACTTCAAGGGGGACGTTAGATGAGTTTCCAGATAGAAATCGGTCTTTTTTCAGTTATGCAGGGGTTTGAAGGGCAGTAGTGGTGTAAGAAAGCAGTCAACATTGCATAAGCACCTAGACATATTTTAGTCAAAATAGCGAAAAAACAGGAATTTTTTTGTTAATAAATTTACAAAACAAACATTACAAACTGGTTTAGACTAGGTCTAACATGTAATTTGAGCAATCTAAAATCAAAAAAAGCCAGGATACCAGATATTTTGACAGAAACAATTAATGCTAAAGTGGGCAAAAAATCCATATTTTTCGACAAAAATTCAAAATTTCAAATTGCATGCCCTCCTCTCCCTGTGAACCGAATGAGCTGAAATTTGGTATGTGGGGTTTCTATCACCAACCTAACAATTTGCGGGGGTGATGGGTTAAATTTGAAAAACAAAACTTTTTTTGAACAACCCTAATAAATATACGGGGAGGTAAAGGGGAATTGTCCTTGCTTTTGTGGAACGCTTGCAACTCCTGCGTTACCTTATATTGAATCCTTGGTCATTGGTTTTATCAGGCAATGATAATGGGTGATCTCTTTTCCAGAGCTTTATAAGATTTTGAAAAGGGTGACATAGGAAGAATTTTGTGGGGGTTGGGGGCTTTCTTTTGAAATTATTGTGAAGACCAACCAAAAAAGGTATTCACTTCAAAAAAACAGTAATTTTTAATCGATAAATTTGGGTCTGGGTCTCCCATTCTTTTCGATAGGACCACCTTTGTTTTCTATCCAGTGTTAACATTGGTCGTCCAAAAGACCCAGACTTCTTTCTGCAATTGTTTCAGCTGTATCATCGTTCAACTGAAGCTCAGTAAACTTGATTTCTATTGCTTAATATTTTCCTGCCACAAACTGATGTACCATGTCTTATATTCGTTCATCAACAAAGTGCAAGTTTCCATTCTCGCGGTGAAATGTGTTGATAAAGTGCTGATTTACTTCAGCTGCTTTCTTGTAAACAGCCTTACCGGTATTGGTTTTCTTTTTGCTGACTAGGGCTTGGTATTTTAATGGCTTTGCCAGAAAACTCATGGCATAGCCTTGTCACTCGATGAATAAAAACTTGCACAACCATACTCGTATGTCTCAAGTTTATAATGTTGGTTAATGATGCCACCATTAACCTTCTTCATAATCTCAAGAAGGTAGTCGTGACATCATAAACCTCTATTATGAAATTAACTTAATCATCTCATATATCTGGCAGGGCATAATGGCAAATTTTTCAAAGTGATTTTGCACGTGACCTTTTCTGTCAGCTTAACAAAATAAACATCATTTCAGGCAGTTATAAGCAAAAGTTCATTGATTGGTGCAACAGAAAATTAGTTTTGAAAAGAAAAAAAAACGTCAAGAAGTTGTATCCCTCTAATTGTGCACAAATACAGCAGTTAGAGGTTCACTAACTCAGGGTGTGCACAAATACAGTGGCTCATTAACTCAGAGTGGCTGTGCCACTACGAGGAACCTACTACAAACGCAAGGTAATTTTTCGTAGTTAAAAAGTAGTTATGCAGTTCAAATGGTCGTTAACCCAGAGATATGATTTTATGAGCTGTGTTGATAATCAAGAAAGAAAATTGTGATTGAATTTTATGGTAACACTTTACACGTTTTGTCTTTCATTTAGCTGTTAAAAATGTTACTGCATCTTAATGATACGTGTTGATTTGTTTTATATTTATTATTTTTAAGGACGAATCGATACTTTGCAACAATGATGAGGGCGAAGATGACATTAGCATTGCTGGTCATAGAAAAGGAATGGCAGCAGAATATCGAAAAAAAAAACTACTGATGTGTCTCAGTTAAGAGAGTAAAATGAAGCGAACGTTTGGCCATAGATGAAAGGAAGTCTATGCTAGAACATACAGTGTGCAAAATCTTGAGAAAAATATTCGGCTCTGCGATTTCCTTCTTGAGTAAGTTTAAAAAATATTCTGCTGTTTTTATATTTTGTTGAGTGCTGCGGGTAGACTTGTTGAAGTTTTACTGCAGTGCAGCACTTTGTGCAAGCATTGCTTGAAATCATTTTTTATCAGCATTTTTAAGTAGTTTTTGGCAGTTCATACTCAATTTCAAGTAAAAATAAAACAAGCACTTTTGAGGATTGAATTTTTTTTTGGTAATTCTTTTTGCAGTTAACTTGTATTTAAAATTTTTCAAAAGATTGAAAGTGATATGGAGCGAATTGCTTCTTTTAATTCAATTGAAAATATTTGTGCTTGGCCTGAAAGAGTTTGGAGAACCTTAAACGAAAAAATAAAAAAGAGACCTCCTGAATACATAGAGGGCTTTGTACGCAATAGGAGACCCGGTAAGCGAGTAGCTGTTCAAAAATGATTTTTAAAATACCATAAAAACCTTTTTTTGTTATTGGGACTTCGCGTGCGCTCTTATGACCTATGTTTTTAGGCTTCTGGGCTATTTTGATTTATGAGGATCAAAACCTATTTGATTTGCTTATAACTGAAAAACGGTTAAACCTAGAAAGCTGAATTTTGGATATAACTAATAAATAAAAGCGTTATCTATGCCGATTTTGGGGATCCGAGGTCACGTGATCGTGATTGAGGAACTCTAGACCCGAGAAAAAAACAACAGTTTTTGAGTCGAAAGTTTATTAATTTATTTGTAACTGAAAAACAGCTGGACGTGGAATGTTGAAATTTGAACACAACTTGGGTGCAAATAGATGCTTTACACTCACGGATGCTTTTTTGTTCTGAAAAATTTTAACGCAGCAAACTTATTTTGTACTAATACCAAAGGTGGGCAAGTTAATGCAAAACGTTAGCTTCGTTAACCACTAGTCCGTTAACAAACTTCACACCTCCGTTGACGTTAATCCGTTATTTTCAGCTTTAATTAACGGAAGTTAATAAAGTCCGTTAATTCGTTAACATTTTGCGTGTAATTTACATTTCGTTTTATTCACTCGCTTCTAGAACACGTATTGACGCTGTTGAGCTGATTGTAAGGAAATATTTATTGCTATGGTGGTCTTTTTGTGTTTCGGAAGTGACATTTCACAGTCTAATCTAATTTCAACATAAAAATAAGTTCAAATGCACCAACAAAGCTGCGATCGGAAAATCTTTGGAAACTGTGGACAGCGATAATTAATAGACCTATGGACTGCAGCTTATTATTTGCCACAAAAAAGAGCTCCTTTCTTCGCTCTCTTCTATAAAACTCGTGCTAATACGCAACAAGTGTTACCAGTGCAATCTGGTTTGTACCAGGACGATGAATGAATGGCGCAAGATATTAACGATAAAAACCTTAACGGAAGTTAATTGATATTAACGGAAGTTAATTTAGTCCGTTAACATGAAAAAAATTTTAACGGATTAACGAGTTAATGAAAAAGTTAGCTTCGTTATTAACGGATTAACGATTAACGGACTTGTGCCCACCTATGACTAATACAATAGAACGATGATAACACAGAACAAAAATGCATCCATTTGTGCGATTGGTGTTAATATAGTTTATTGTTAGTTGTGCAAATTATACCCTTCATTATCGTTTCAGCCATAATGTACAACATATTGCTATCCCGTTCAAGCTTGGTGCTTACCTCTCAACTACTTAAACTAAATAAATGATCTAATAGCTGTTAAAGCAACCAATGGTTGTCGACGTACTGCCACAGCTGCTGAAGTTGTAATTCACTTTCGGTTAAGAATTATCATTATAATGAGTATATGTGATAGCCCACTAATGGGTTATGGTCGTGTGGGTACAAAGCCCCCAACTGCCAAGCAATTTTTGTAACTTTTCGAAAAACTATAGCCATTTTAACATCGTTTGGATCAATTTTTGCACGTTCTTATAACCATTGAAACAACTGTATGGCTAAAATTTAAAAGCCAGTTGAAGATAAAGAATTTAATTTCCGAGCCCTTCAGTCCCCTTTACTTGCAGATCAAGTTTAAAACATGTTCAAATACTTGCATTTGGAGTTAAATTTTGCTAGTGACTTGGCTAAGGGGATAGATTAAAGCAACTGTCAGCTTCTACGCCGCTAAGACCGTATGGAATTTTGTTTGAAATGAACTAAAGTCAGGCCTGTAAGCTCACAATTTTACGGTTAGTATAGATCAGGTCTAAATGCTGCAAAACATTAATACCAAATTCTTTTCTGCTTGATTGTTTTTTAATCAAAATATTTTTAAAAAAAGCAAGAAGTAATAGTTTGCTTTTAACTCGTAACTACAATCGCACTGTAACTCGACTAATTTCATTTTACGGAAAATTTTCTAAATTTGCAATACGACCGCGGGCCGGATGATTTTCCGCTGCGGGCTGTAGGTTGCCGACACCTACTGTAAATGCTATGTAATTTGACTCACCATCAGTTCATTGTTGTTGGGAGTTGTTAATGCTTTCTAAATGAACTCTTAGTGACTTAATCTGTCGTAGTACCCCCGAATCATGTACTTCATGTAATAATTGCTATCTATTTAGCAATTAAGTGATTTATCTCACTTGCAATATTACGTGATATTTTTATTATTTACTGGATTTGAATCTACATTTGCTGTTTTTTTAGGATGACAGTTTAAGCGAAGAACTGGAAACTCCGTTGCGTCTGGTTTTAGGTTATATGTTTAAAAAAAAATTATGCAATATCAGGCTCGCAGAAATGGCAGTGATTTTAATGCTTTTTTGCTACTGGGTGCTCGATATTGCTTTTCCCAAGTGCTGGTCCGAAAACTTTCCTTTTTATTACATTTGTTGGGGATTTCTTGCGATACACCACTGATAAAGTTCAAAGCATAATTAATCACCTATGCCGTAATCCAAGTCTGCTTTTGTCTAGTTTTGCAACTGATTGGATTAATCTTTGGGTTTTATCAGTATCATGCAACTTTTGCTTTTTTGTCCAATTTGCTTTTTATTACGTGGGCTTGCTTTTTATTAGTTTTTATTGTTTTTAAATATGAACCAGGGTTATTATACCAGAGATGGAAACCGGTCGGGTCAACCGGCACCGGTCGGGTCGACCGGCCGGTCGGGTTGCCGGTCGGGTCGAGATTCTTCGACCGGCCGGTCAAGCCGGTTGAAATACCGGTCAAATTCGCCTTTTCTGCAACTAGAAGACATCGAAATACCAACCGAAATATACTTATATATTTTATCATAAATCAAACTTTTTATAAAAAAACAGTATTAACAAACCTCACCTTTTAAAAACACTTGTTGAATGGTTTCAAGCTATGACTAATATGCTGTGACCATTAAGACATGCACATCCAGGTGCGTATTTAGGGTCGGAGTATTGTGCCATGCCCCCCTTTGGGCCACGGCGCAAAGCAGAAAAGTGCAAAATATACGTTAAAAACGCGTAATCAGATTCTAATAAAGCATGCATGTGGAAGAGGCTTGCGCTGCCTGACATTTTAGCATCATTTTAATCAGCTTAAGAGTAGAAATGGTACAGATTTAAGATTTTTTAGTACATGCTAAAATCTTGCCGCTTTGAAAAGCTTTTTTCAACTTAAATTTACCACTCTCTACATTGGGCTAGAAGCAGGGCATGGTATGGAATGGAATCGAAAATGGAATAGAATGGAACGGAAATTTCGTTATGGAATATGGAAGATGCCACAATGGAATGGAAGATTTCAAGAATGGAATGGAAGACAATCTTCCATACTTCTATACCAATTCCATACTAGATTTCGCTTATTTCATATACGGAAAAATGAATACCGATAGTGATAACTAAAATTATGTAGAAGCGTCTCGCAGCTAATCATCTGTCAAAAAATTAATACTGTAATTCGGTCATGAACATTTGAACATTGCGCTAGCATTATAAGGACTGAAGGCATTGCATCATATTATCATAGAATATATTTTCATTGCAATTTGCAGCTGCATTGATGCTGACTGGCTTAACTTTTATTTTGAGAATGACAATTTGCTTAGTGACGTCGCCAGCGTAAACGAAGTGAAGATGCACTAAAATAGACAGAACTTTCGCACATTAAAGCCGCATTTACACGGGCGAGTTTTAGCTGCGAGAATCGACATTTTGCCTTTTTTCTTTCTCAAATCGCCTAGGTCACTTACACGGCGCAAGATTCACGTGAGATTTTGTCTGCGCGATATCGCCAGACACGCCCCCCAAAAAATCAAATCGCAGCATTCACTCACACGGAGAGATTTTAAGCCGCATTTACACGGGCGACTTTTTTGCAACGCGATTCGACGATTTTTTATGCGTGAAAATCTCTCTCGCAAAGCGGTTACTCACACGAGGCAAGACTCGCTTGCCGCGATCGCGTTTGGCAAGAATCGCTGCCGTGTAAGTAACACCTGCGATTTGCGATGCCGATTATATTTTTGCGCGACTCGATGCAACAATCGTTCTCGCCCATGATCACTTACACGAGGTCGATTTCAGCGTCTCGAGAGTCACAAGACAAAGTCGCGCTCGTGTAAACAGCAAATCGTATGCAATTTACGAGTCGCCCAGGCATAGCGCAATGCACAAATGCTTTGCGAGTCTCTGGCTGCGATTATCTAAGTTTACTTCATAAAATATTGTGTTCATGGTACAAAATAGTCTGTAGTGCTTTTACCGTAATTAATTGTGATTAAATTTACTTCATATTAGTTTGAAACGAAGAAATAATTTTCTTGTTGATGCTGTCACTGGTCTACTGCAGATACGGCAGTCATGAGCTGATTGCTGATAACTGTGAAGCCAATCAAGCAGGGCTTTAACCCTTAAAATGTACGATAAATTAACCACAGGAAACAGTACCTTAATTGTATTTTGTTTTTATAATACCGTAAGTACACTGTTTGCATCAGAGCCAGTAAATTTTGAGTTGAGGCTGACTGTTCTTAATTTTTTGCCAATGTTAAGCATCAGTTGCTCTTAATTGGTTCTTAAATTTTGAGATCATTGATGTCAATTATAGCGACAATGTTTGTTAATACCTTATGGTCTGTCTGCTTGTAAACGCCTTTTTAGCTGCTTTTGCAGCATCGTAAAATTGCGGAAAGCAAAAACGCAAGCTCTAATTTTCGTTTGAACGAGAGCCAAAAAGTTTTTTTGTTACCTGCCCAATGCGCAATAACACTCTATACTCTCGAAGTTATTCAAGCTCTTTTGTTTTGAATCAGTACAGAATTTAGTTTCTTTTTTGATTTGGCATTTCTTCTTTTTCGGTTGTTCTAAACCCTAGAATAGCTAAGACAATGAATTCACAGTAATAGCATTTGGACAATATATTTTGGAAATGGAGGTGCTTGTTACAGAAGCCCTTCGTTACAATATGGAGCCTTCACCCTGTACGTCTTGGGCAAACCACAATTGAAATTCTTCAACTTGAACTGCATTGTTCAGACAAAATGCATAATTTGGAACAGTAAGACATGGCAAAATATATCTGAAATTTAGCCTGAAAATAATGAACTTAAAGAGTGCCATACGAGCGGTCTTGAAAATGAAATACGTCTGTTTGCCAGTTGCTTGAATGAAAAGGAATGCCAGAACAGAGGTAACTCGGCCAAACACAAAGGCGTGCAGGAATTACCAAAAAGCGCGTAATTTTTAAAGCGTTGCCTGCAGGAACTAAAGTGAGGCGCACAAACTGAGCAAACTAAAAGGAAAAAGCGGCCGGATCAAAACTAGAGCGGGGCAACACAAAAAAGGTCAATCGGTGCTGTGACAGTGCTGGCAGAGTAGGCTGATAGGCTCACATCTATGCTCACTCGTTGGGTCCAGCACTTTGTATACAAGTACCATCCACTGGTTTTTGTCGGCTAAAAACGTGTTAGCGTTTGCTTTCTTTTCTGACCCGAGATTGCTAGAGCCTACCGGCAGTTCTTACGGTTAAAATAACCACAGTTAAGTGAAGAAGCACAACACCTACTGCCCCGCATATTGTGATAAAACATTAATTTCATAAAAATGATGTTTATAATGAAATCATGTTCTCAATTTCGAGTGGTTTTATGGGGCTTTTTCATTTGAATAACGCCAGGAATGAGTTTTGACATGAAGTCACTGGCGTATTTTTGCTCAGTTCATAATAATTCATCCTCCGCACTATACTTACTGTAATTGCCTAGCGTTTAGCAAATGCATGCGCTGCTTGTTTTATTATTGTGGATATTGGTGCTTTGTAACAGCTGTGGTTTAGTAGCTCCATAAAAAAATTACATGAAAACACGTATTATATGAATGCTATCGTGGATTTTTTGAATGTTGGTTTAATTGAAAAAGAGCCAGTACTTTTGTAGTGACAAAAGGCGCCTGGTATCACTGCAGAAGAACTCAAAAAGTAAACTTCTAAAAACAAAAATAAAATTTAACCATTAGAATTTCGAATAGTATATGACAGCACAGCCTCCTATAAATTACTAAAATACTTGTGCACTATTAAGCAAATAAACAGTATGAATTTGTCAGTTACACATGCTTGGAGAAAAAGTAATGTCAAAAGTGTTTTTAGAATTACCACAAAATTAGTGATAAATTTTATTGTTTTACCAAACATTATGCATAACCAAACAAGACACACAGTCAGAGATGGGTTGCGGTAGAGAAAAACCAATACCTAAAGGGTAAATGACAGAATTTTATAATAAATTATGAGCATTAATGCCCGCTTGACTTTGCTCCATCCAAGCCAACTCAAAATAGCATTTACGTATCACACATTCGGCTCGAGCAGCACGCCGCCGTTGCTGCTTCATCTTTCACCTTGCATTTTTATTGCAAGTTTTGACATTAGCTGCTTAATTGTATTCCCAGTATTTCGTTTTACGCTCGCGTTGGCTTCACGCATTTTCTTTTCAAAATTCCAAAGCGTGATTGCTTCAAATGCAAAAGCTGACAAGCGGCGCATTTGAAGTGCTTTTGCAGCAGTTCGCTTTTGCAAATTCAAAACCAGCAAGCAGCGCTTTGAAACTATCTCGCACCGTGTAAGTAAACCAGTGCGATAGCGACTCTTCCGCCGACTCGATTTTGCGAGAATCACTGGCACGCAGTCTCAACGTGTAAGTGACTTCAGCGAGTTGCAATCGAATGCGAGCGCCGCGTTAAAATCTCTCCCGTGTGAGTGACTGCTACGATTTGATTTTTCGGGGGGCGTGTCTGGCGATATCGCGCAGACAAAATCACACTTGAATCTTGCGCCGTGTAAGTGACCTACGCGATTTGAGAAAGAAAAAAGGCAAAATGTCGATTCTCGCAGCTAAAAGTCGCCCGTGTAAATGCGGCTTTAACGCGATGCTCGCATACGATTGCAACTCGCAGAAGTCACTTACACGTTGAGACTGCGTGCCAGTGATTCTCGCTAAATCGAGTCGGCGGAAGAGTCGCTATCGCACTGATGCACTTACACGGTGCGAGATAGTTTCAAAGCGCTGCATGCTGGTTTTGAATTTACAAAAGCCAACTGCCGCAAAAGTACTTCAAATGCGCCGCTTGTCAACTTTTACGTTTGAAACAATCACGCTTCGGAATTTTGAAAACAAAATGCGTGAAGCCAACGCAGGCGTAAAACGAAATACTGGGAATACAATTAAGCAGCTAATTTCGTTAAAACTTGCGATGAAAATGCAAGGTGAAAGATGAAGCACTAAACGCTTGAAATTACTCAAAAAAGCTTATTTTCTCTGTATCATTCTGAGTTAGCTTGGATGGAGCAAAGTTAAGCGGGCATTACTGCTCATAATCTATTGTAAAATTCCGTCACTTACCCTTTAGGTCTTGGTTTTTCACCACTGCAACCTGCAACCCATCTCTGACTGTGTTTCTTGTTTGGTTATACATAATACTTTGGTAAAATAAAGCAATAAAAATTTATCAACATTTCTGTGCAATTCATTCTAAAAACACTTTGGAAATTACCTTTTCTCCAAGCATGTGTGACTGACAAATTCACATTGTTTGTTTCCTTAATAGTGCACAAGTATTTCGTATTTTATAGTAGATCTGTGCTGTTATATTATACGAAATACCAATCGTTAAATTTTATTTTTAAGTTTACTTTTTGAATTCTTCTGAAGTGATACCAGGCGCCTTTTGTCGCTACGGAAGCACTGGCTCTTTTTTAATTTTAACCAACATTCAAAAAATCCTATAGCATTTGTATAATACGTGTTTTCATGTGAATTTGTTATGGAGCTACTAAACCACAGCTGTTACAAAGCATCAATATCCACAATAATAAAACAAGCCGCGCATGCATTTGCTAAACGCAAGGCAATTACAGTAAGTATAGTGCGGAGGATGAATTATTATGAAGAGTGCAAAAATACGTTAGTGACTTCAGGTCAAAACTCACTCCTGGCGTAATTCAAGTGAAAAAGCGCCATAAAACCACTCGGAATTGAGAACATGATTTGCTTAGAAATAGCATTTTCATGAAATTAATGTTTAATTACAATATGCGGTGCAGTAGATGTTATGTTTCTCCCTTTAAATGTGGTTATTTTAACCACAAGAGATGCCGGTAGGCTACAGGCAATCTCGGGTCAGAAAAGAAAGCAAACGCTAGCACTTCTTTAGCCGACAAAAACCAGAGGATGGTACTTGTCTACAAGATGCTGGACCCAACGAGTGAGCATAGGGTGTGAGCCTACACTTCTAGCACTGTCACAGCACCGATTGACCTTTTTTTGTGTTGCCCCGCTCTAGTTTCGGAATTCGGCCGCTTCTTATTTTTAGTTTGGCTCAATTTGCGCACGCCACCTTATTTCCTGCAGCCATTGGCTGCAAACGTTTTCAAAATTACGCGCTTTTTGGCCGAGTTACCTCTGTTCTGGCATTCCGTTTCATTCGAGTAATTGGCAAACGGAAGTATTTTATTTCGAAGACCGCTCGTACGGCACTCTATTAGTGCATTATTTTCAGGTGAAATTTCAGTTGTTTTTTGCCATGCCGTGCTGTTCCATATTATTTGTTTTGTCTGAACAATACAGTTTAAGTTGGAGAATTTCAATTGTCGTTTGCCCAGACGTGCAGGGTGAAGGCTCCAGAGTTTCGCTGGAGCACCTGCAGTCAACAGTATTACGGAGGGCTTCTGTAACAAGCACCTCCATTTCCAAAATATATTGTCCAAACGCCATTATTGAGAATTCATTGTCTTAGCTATTGCAGGGTTTTCAGATTTTTAACTTACTCGTATGTTTTTGCTATGTCAGAATAAGCAATGACAAAATTGATTACATTTTTTATACAAGAAAAATTTTGTAAAAACACGAGGCTCATTTTCGCTCAAAATTTAATAACAAATTAGGAAGAACAACCGAAAAAGAATAAATTCCAAATCAAAAAACAAACTAAATTCTGTTCTGATTGAAAACAATAAAGCTTGAGTGGTTTTTTGGTATTTGCGAGCAAAATTGCAACAAAGTTGAGACTATGGAGTGCTGTTGCGCACAGCGCAGATAACAAAAACACTTTTTGGCTCTCGTTCAAACAGAAATTAGTGTTCGCTTTTTCGCTTTCCGCAATTTTACGATGCTGCAAAAGTAGCCAAAAAGGCGTTTACAAGCAGACATAGCACTAGGAATTAACAAACATGGTCGCCATAATTGACATCAATGATCTCAAACTTTAAGAACCAATTACGAGCAACTGAGGCTTAACATTAGCAAAAAGATAAAAACAGTCAGCCTTAACTCAAAGTTTACTGATTCTTATAAAAAAGCGTGCTTAAGGTATTATAAAAGCAGAATACAATTAAGGTACTGTCACCTGTGGTTAATTTATTATACATTTTATAAAGGGTTAAAGTTTTGCTTGATTGGCTTCATAGTTACTAGCAATCAGCTCATTGACTGCCGTATCTGCAGTAGACCAGTGCCAGCATGCACAAGAAAATTATTGGTTCTGCGGTTCTAATATGAACTAAATTTAGTATCGAAATCACAATTAATTACGGTAAAAGCACTACAGATTATTTTATACTATGAACACAATACTTTGTAAAGCAAATTTAGGTTAATCGCAGCCAGCGACTCGCAAAGCATTTGTGCATTGCGCTATGCCTGGGCGACTCGTAAATTGCATACGATTTGCTGTTTACACGAGCGCGACTTTGCCCTGGGACTCTCGAGACGTTGAAATCGACCTCGTGTAAGTGATCACGAGCGAGAGCGATTCTTGCATCGAGTCGCGCGAAATATAATCGGCATCGCAAATCGCAGGTGTTACTTACACGGCGGCGATTCTTCCCAAACGCGTTCGCGGTAAGCGAGTCTCGCCGCGTGTGAGTAACCACTCTGCGAGAGAGATTTTCACGCATAAAAAATCTTCGAATCGCGTTGCAAAAAAGTCGCCCGTGTAAATGCGGCTTAAAACTGATCTTGTACGGCTGCAAATTATGCTCAATTTTCAGATTGTTCAATCATGTCGTAAAAAGAAACATGGATAAGTTCGGTGATGTTTTTTAGCTTCTTTCGCTTCCGCCCATAATCACGTGTAAAGTCTATCTGCAGCCGTGACTGCAACCTAAACAACCTTGAGTGTGCTTAAAAAAATACAAAATAGCTGCTCTTTCAAAAAACAAAATAAACTTTTTTGTTGGTCTGCACTTCTACTTTCCGACATACCCATAAACAGACGTGTAACCAAAATTTTGCTAAAGGAGGAGGCTTGTAAGTTAAAATTTTTTTATTTGAAAAATGCCTCGATTGGGTGGAGAGCTGAGCAAAGCGGTGCTACTAAATCATCTCATATAGACGGGGGTCTGGGGGCGATGCCCCTGTCGCTGGGCGATTTTTTGATTTTTCCAGAAAAAATAACTATTTCAACGCCATTTGGATCACATTTTGCTTGTTTTTAAAGCTATTTAAAGAATTAAATTGCTAAGACTTAGAAGCCAGTGGAAAAATGAAATTCCCCTGCCTATTCAGTCCTTACTTTACATACAGATTAATTCAAAAACACGTTTAAATGCTTGCATTTTAGGGTTAAAATTTTTTAGTGACTTGGCTGAAAGGGGGGGCTAAGCCCCCTTGCCCTCGTACTTGCGTCTCTACAGTATATCCGTAAACGCTTTGCAGTCTGTTGTGCATCCCGACCCATTGTTTGAGAAACAATGGCTTCGGGCTTGGAATACTTTGAATCGAATACGATGCAAACGTTCATAACTATGAAATTGATATGACTAACCTAATTCCTCGATGGCCTTTCAGGTTCAGAGGTGTAAACTTGGGATGTTAAATCTGGTGTTTGAAAATTGAACCATTAAACTTCCAGTATTTAAAAACTTCAATATACTGCTAATGTAGGTTACTTCAGTCTAGTAAGTAAGATTAAATGTTACTCGTTTTTGCATCATTGTCGATTTTCTGGTAACGTAATGCTCAAAAAAAATATTTTTAGTAAACCAAAATGGGGGGCAAGGCCCCCTTGGCCCATGATAGCGACGGCACTGAATTTGCAAAGTTAAAAAGGAATTTTTTTCCTTAGTTACAAAGATTTGTTTTGCTTTTCTGTCCTCGATTGAACTTAATTCTTTATGTTTTTTTGTTTTTTTTGCATTTAAACTTTTTTTCGGTACTTGTGTAAAATGATTGTGGCAGTTTGGCTATGCCAAATTTCATAGTTGGTGTGGTTACAAACTTGCAATCATTGAACCCAGTGCATATGGGTCAACCTATTGCCTGTTGGCTGCGTGGTTGATGTTTTCATGCTGAGTGAATTTTTATGGTAGCTCATTGCGATAGTCCTTCAAATATGATATGAGATGCATCGTACCATACAGCTTACCTTCTCGAGCAACAACTTACAAAGGTACGCTCAAGGTTGCAAAAATGCAATACAAATTACGCGTAGCTTCCGGTTTAAACATACCTTGGTATGGAAGTATCGAATGGAATATGGAAGAAAATTTTAATATAGAATGGAATATGGAATGGAAGAAAATTGCCCGTATGAAATATGGAAAAATCGTCTTCCATTCCATTCCATACCATGCACTGGCAAGAAAAACATAGCTCTTATTTTTTTATATCTAACTAGCCATGGCTTGTTCTGAAGTAACAGCATTTCTACTACTGCTGGGGCACATTATATTTCGAATATTTTCTAACCAATGTCATAACAGTTTAGTGTTTGCTGCTCGGCAAATTGCAAATAATCTGCAACGAATAGCTAAAAAACTGTAACTTCATTTTTTGGCCTTTCGCATAATATCATTAAAAAGAATGTCTAATAATTTAGCTCGTACCCTCCAGTTCTTTTTATGCTTATTTTGTTCACGTTTTGAGCTGCTCAAAACAGGTCTTTCAAACCAAAACTAAACCAAAAAAGGTCTTAAAATTAAGTCATTTTTGCAAAAAACGCAAATTTTTTTTGCATTTTTTTCTGAGACCCCCTCGCAAAGTCACAAATTTTAACACCTCACCCATGCACCCCTTTGAAAATTTTTGATAAGATACATTGAACAGTGAACAAAAATTTTCTGTGAAAAAACCGGTCGACCGGGCCGGTCAGAAACCCGTCGACCGGCCGGTCGACCGGCGATGATTTTGAAATTTACCGATCGGGTCGGGTCGAGAAAATCCTGACCGGTTCCATCTCTGTATTATACTGTGTCATCTGTTTTTGAAATACATAAAACCATTAGCTGCATGCTTTTACAATTTGTGTTTTATAGCCTTACATCAAGCTGAGTGAATATCTGAAAAATTTTCTAAGTGCTTGTTTCATAAACAATACGATGAAAATAAATACATTTGAAATCAAAACAACCCTAAACTTCTGACGAAAGATTAAAATTCCCAATATTGATGCAAGTTTTAAAAATCCAAGCTCAAATTTGAAATTGGTAAAAAGCTTTTGCGTAGAATTAGTATATCCAAACTTAACCGTGGAATTAAGTAACTCCATACGAATGCGTGGGAATAAAACCCAAGCTAAACCGTGGATCTAAACAATATCAAGCTAAAGGGAGGAAGAAGCAACTCCAAGAATGGGCAGGTAATTTGAGAATGCACGTTTTTGCGTGGCAAACAACTGCAGACGTGGAAGTAATAGGGACCACGTCTTGACATGTTAATTTCACTAGTTCTTGATAGAAAATACAGTACACGTTAAAGACTGGCCACAGCATTGCGGTATGAAAATTAAACCAATTTCACCATTGATAATGATAAAGCTTATTGATAAAACCAACCCACCTTCTCCGTCCACAACCAGAACTCCAAATGCTAAGGCAAGAGCCAGCAGTCCTGCAAAGACAAAAATATCTTCGAAATTGCGAAAATGCAGCATATTACATAACCATCTAATATACCCTACAATAATAATAAATAATCCAATAGCAAAACTATTACTGCGATAGCAACTGTTAGAGAATTGCAGAGGTCACTCGAGTAGCCACGGTTTTGCTAAGGAGGGAGGGGCTTGAACCAAAACTTTGCTTAGGGCTTGAATCGAAGCGAAACTTGTTAAGGGGACATGCGCTGAGCATACCAGTGCAACTCAAGCGTTTCATAGTCAGGAGTCTCAGGGCAAAGCCCCCATAGCACCCTTTGCTTAAGCCACTGGCTCTACCTAATGGACTCAAAGGCTAAAAGAGGATGCAGATTAAGCATTTTGTAAACTGCAGTTTCATCATCAGGCTTGCAATTGCACATATTAGGTACTATTGTATTTCACTGTTTTTGAGTTTTACTTGTCAAAGAACAAAAACAAAGAGGTTTTCAGGACGAATTCGGTTGGATTGAACCAAAGCAATGTTGTTAATGTTTCAGCTGGAAAGCCTGACCGAAATCTTAACGTTGATGACTCTTCTCTGCCTCTCTATGTTTTCAATAACTGATTTTTTATTGCTCATTGCTTTATTATATACGTACTTCTTTCTGATCTTCAATTATCGCAATTTCGCCAAATATTTTATTTTTAATATTTATTTTATACTGTAGTATGTTCGTAACAAATTTTTTTTCAACGCTTTCATTGTGGTGTTTTAGTGCTCTCATTGACTAAATTACGCAAGTTTTCTTGTATTTTTTGTTTACAACATTACTTGGTTTTTGACATTTATCATAATTACCTGTTTGCTGAAATAATTTTTAATATCGCATTTTGCAATTAACTGAAAGGTGAAAGGTGCTAAAATTTTTGCAGTAATATTTGAAACTCTTTTATTTCAATTATTACCTTAACTGGTCTTGGTTGTCAGTCCGTGGATATTGCTTTCAAGAAACGACAAATCAAGGTAGGATTTTTTTCTTAATTTATTGGGACTTTTTGTTGGTACTCAATATTCCAACCCTTTTGGAACTTTTGGCAATTTTTAGTAATTTAGAAATTGGTTTAAACTTTACTTTTACAATTTCAGTCGCCGGTGTGCTTGATAACGTAAATGTTGGATATGCCTGCATTACTACGGGGATATATGTGGATCGAATAGCGTGTCTGAAAGTGAGGGTGCACTGGCTAATTACAAGCATTACTACATATAGTCAGTAGCGAGGTATGTAGTGCTGATTTGAAGGAGAACTGGTTGATGGTATCTTTCAATTTATGAGTGACTGCTCGGGTTCTGTATTTTTGGTTTGACTTTCATTCTGTATTCAATAAAATTGGGTTGTATTAGACGGTTTCTAGATGTGCTTTGACAGTTGAATGGATGAGTGTCGCTTGGTTAGATTTAATACGCCATAATAAATTGAATACTTACTACCTTGGTTTGGGAACATTCTTAAAAGCAATAATGTCTTCATATTGTAGAACCATATTGCGTTAATTTCGGAAATTTTTTACCTGTTTTGTCAAACTTAACCTTGCAGGTTACCTATTACTCTAATTTTTTCTTGTGCTCTATTTACAGATTGACAATGACGTAAGCAATTAGTCGAAACGTCTTTTTTTAAATAAAATGTTTACGACAGCTTTGACTCTTTTATTCTTAGTTTACCAAACTGGTTTGCTACAAGACAAAAAATTTCAAAATATTTTTGTTTTGCGCTACACCACGCAAATGTACAGCAACTAATAGTGGAGGGGTCGGGACTTTTGCCCCCCTAAATCCTGCCCCAATTATATCGGTATAGACAGGGGTGCCGATCTTTGTTGAGCTTTGGGGGGAATAATTTGCGATTTTACCCCAATTTTGCCCTATTTTCAACATTGGGAGGGATGAACCTCGATCACGATATTTTTCAGGTCAGCAAATTATGTGAAGACCAAAAAAAAAGGCCTTCACCAAAATTTCAAGAGTCTTTTCCCCGAATGCAAGTGAAGACCAAAAAAAAAGGTCTTTCAAAAGCTTTTTTCCCCGAATTCAAGTGATTCACATGCAGACCAGAGTCAAATTATTGGGGGGGATACAGATGTAGACCTTAGTCAAATTATTGGGGGGGATATATCCCCCCATCCCCCCCGGGTTTCGGCACCCCTGGGTGTCGAGCATTAAAATAAAATTGAAATTTTCAATGGCAATCTGAAGCTGTTATTTTTTGCCACGGGACTATTAAAAAGTATATCATTCATAACCGGGTAAAAATTAATGTTTAGGATTCACTTGCAAACATTTTTGAAACTTTTCTACGCCAAATGAAATCGAGTTTTTAGCTCTCGAAATCAAAACGTTGTTTCTTTTCTCTGCGCATTAAAAAAGTCCACATAAAATATAGAACGAATGAAACTGAAAAATAATTACGTCATAAACGAGTGACCCAGTCTCCACTGAGCTTAAAATCTAGACAAAAGAGCATATTTTATTTTTAACAGAGTTTTGGTTCGCTCGGCGTACTGCCTCACCAGCGTACAAGCTGCCAGTTGGCCGAACAAATTAACCCTCTGTCTACCATGGGGTCCAATGGACCCCAAAATGAAATTTGATCTGACATTACTAAGAACAGATAGCATACACGACTTCCATGACCTGACTTTTCCTAAGTTTAGTTGGTCTTCAACCAGGTGGAGTATCACAAATCTCAAACAAACCGATATAGCATAAAAAATAAAAACAGCATCGTATACCATGGGGTCCAATGGACCCCAAGCCAATAGCTAACTTGCATTGTTTGATTTAGACTTGCTAAGTTTTTTTTTTAATTATAGTTATTTTGTTTTAAAACAACTAATCTGTTGTTTGAGACCACACATCAAAATTATTAGTTAGAAAAATATTATTTTACAATATCAAATGGAAATCAAATTAGGAAATAAAACATTGAAAAAGAATAGCTAGCTACTTTGAAAATGACGAGATTCTGGTTTCCGTAGGAGAGTGAAAATGAGTTTAGATGGAGCGTAGAAGAACAGATTGAGTAGTTGTACATTTTGGGTAGTTATACAATTTGGGTAGTTATACAGATTGAGTAGTTGTACATTTTGAGTAGTTGTACACCTACAACTGCAAGAAAATGACTGGAAGATTGCTAGTAGCTCTATTTTATAACATGATTGATGTTAGCGCTGTCAAAGCATATACGTAGTTTGACAGCAATTGCATAGTGATAATAACTGGATTTTTGGAAAGAAAAGGAGGGGTTTTCGGGTTCGCTTAGGAAAAGAGCTTCCTGGAATGTCCATTGCTCTGTCAATACAAAAAGAGAAAGCAATTCAGCCTCAAAGCAAGAGAAAAAGGACTACTGCAACCGAAAACTAGGCACCAAAGGCAAAGAAAACCAGATGCTATTTTTGTAAAAGAAGCACATATCAAAAATGCAGCGCCTGCGTTAAGAACATTTTCAAGTTATTTGCATGCATTGCAATAACTAATGGGCTAATAGCATCAACTAAACGCTTTGAAACTGTAAGCATTGATTTACAGTACTGAAAAACCGAGCGTTTTTGTTCTTGTGTAACCAACCATTGTGCTGACTAAACCGACTATTTCTACGCCTTTATGTTTTGATATTATAGCTATTCGAACTCCTATGTTGTTGCGTTTTTTTATGAAAATGATGATTAGAAATAAGCAGTAAAAAACTTCATAAACATGCAAATCATTGCTTAACCGCCAGGAAACGATGTAAAGGTAATAGCATTGCACCATCTAATCTTTCGAGTCTCGGTCTAACTAATACAGTACGGTATATAATTAGGCCTAATTACAGCATTTTTGTATTTTTCGTTGCGTTGGTTACTTGTTTTTGTGTTTAAATTATTCGTTTATGACAGGTTTTAATGTTAATTTATTGATTTGTGAGAGATTTTTGTAGCCAGATACTTTTTTGAAATCTGGGGTCCATTGGACCCCAATGGTACAATTTGCATGGAATTTTTTTGGTTGACAGAGGGTTAAGAATGCAGTTGTTGTCTCATACGCTAATGATTTTACGTCCAGGGTAAACCAGGACATAAACTGAATCTGCGTATAAGCGTCATAAAAAAAGGGTCGCACAAAAATTGTAAACGAGCCGATAAGTACAAGCTCGAACCCGAAAACATATTCCCGAACCCAAAAAGCGATTTGAAGCCAAAACCAGGACGAAAATTCGGTTACATCTAAAAATTGTAGTAATTGCTCGTATGCGATTAAAATAAAACTAGCCATTGCTGATAAATTGGGACGTAATAACAACAACTGTGTAACAATAATCGCATAGTACTAAAGCACAGACTAATACAAAGTCGTTATTCAGTGCGATAAAGTTCATTTTGATTCCTTACGTGTTTTCTGGCTTAAAGGCAACGAGCGCGGAAGCCTAGGGAAGAGCCACCAGAACGGAGACTACCTAAAACAAGCAATGCTCAAAAGTTGGCTCTTCTTTAGGCTTCCACGCTGGTAGTCGTTTGGCCAGAAAGCACGCAAACGATCAAACATAAAATCTCTGGCCTGCAAACGTCAAAACATTAACATCAATAAACGCGTAATTAAGATAACTTTGATAATAAGTTACGTGTGATGTTTTGACGTTTGCAGGGCAGAGTTTTTATGTTAAATCGTTTGCGTGTTTTTTGGCCTAAAAACTTACAGCGCAAAACGGCCGTGCAGTAGCGCGTTTGTGTCTGGAGCAGGAGGTCGAAGGTTCAAATCTCGGGCCGGTCAAATTGAGACTGCATTGCCAACGGCTCGCCAACGCTGCGCCATTTCTTCGAAAAGAACTGATTGCCTGTTGACGCAGCGACGCGGAAATGGGTCCGCAAACTCGCTATATGCTTTGTCGTAAAACAGTGACTATAATGAAAGATTTGACATGATTTAAAAGAAGAAAACATAAGGCAAATCTCCATATCAAGCCCGACACTTTGCCAATTTTAAGCCCAAATCCGGCCCGACTTACAACTTCACTACGCCTACAAATAATAGAATTTGATCCATCCTTTCAATCGTTAGCATGCTAAACCAATTAATATTTTATTTAACTATTTGCAAAAAAATGGCTATTATTTTCTATTGTTTAAGTTTCTTTTGTTTTAGAAAAAGCCCGTTTATGTTTATGAATTTGTCAGGGCTAGCGGCACTCAGCAGCTTTAAACACAAACCTGTTTCATCGCAGCCATTTGCCACAAATTTACTTATCTTCAAAACTCCAACCGAAAAATGACAATGGATCTCATTTTGAAAACAACGTAATAAGATCCAAATTTTAGCAGAAATTTTTCACAATTTATAGCCGACAAAAAAAATCTGAATTTTTAACCGTGATAAAGCTACGAATTAATTAATTATTTTACGATAATTTTTTTTCAAATCTCAGCTGGTTTTTGTGGTAATATACAAAATTTTTAAGCATTCATCGCCCTGTAAGCAACACCAAATTCCAGCTAGAGCTCTGATACATTGCTGTTGATTCTCTCGAAACATTAGCCAATTTATCGTTTAATTCGGAACTTTACAGTAACACTTCCAGATGATTCATTGTAAAATAGGAAACGTTCGACGGAACTAAATCATGCCATTGTTGGTACTGCTATACTGTAGCTTGTACCTTCAGTATCTGTTGTAGCGATGGTTGATTTAATCTTCTCAAACAACGAATTAACGGTTTTGCGCCGTTTTGTGCTGTTGATAAGACTCGAATTACTGTAGGTCTTGCTTAAAGCAAATTTTCAGATTTTGTCAAATGCCACAAATCCACTGTGCTGGGCACCGCAAGTTTTTCTAAAATCCGCAATTCCGCAACCGAATTTTAATTTTCTTAATCCGCAACTGCAAGTCCGCAACGACGTTTTAGGATTCTTGAATCCGCAACCGCAAGTCCGCAACTTCGTAACTCTTGAAGTCCGCAACCGCAAGTACGCAACTTCGCACTATTTGAAGTCTGCACCGCAAGACCGCAGCGTTTTATAAACCGCGTAGAAGAGTTTTGCAATCAACCATGTCCCGAAGTGATCTGCTCAGAGTTGATTAGCAAAAATAAGTCAAAAGTTGTGACTTGTGGGAAGTATAGCAAGCGTATGGTTGATACATTCCACGCAATAGAAAGAATTACACACAATCGTTGATTGTAGTAAATGTATCACAGTATGACTTGTTGTTGAGCTGCTTTTTTCGGATGGCAAACTTAACCTATTACTTTCAGGTCCAATTCAAAACAGATTTAAACGCGAGTACTTTTGCTAAAGTTTTTAAGTGACTTGGCTAAAAGGGGTTGTAACCCCAAGCTCTCCTGGTTGCGCTACTGCTTGTATAGTAGGTGCCTAAACTGCATGGAAGCATGATGCACAACCCACCGACAAACCCTTAAAAATGCTACAATGAAGCTAGGGATTCGAAGATTAAAAGCCATTTGATTACAGTGAGAAGCCATCAAACAGCAAAGCACAATCCGTGTTTCGACTTACAACAAGATGTTCTAAAAAAAACAATTTTTTTTACGGCGCGAAAAGACAAAGGCTGTAGAAGGCAAAAAAAACATTCATATCACTAATCGTATTACTAAATTTTTAGTCCCTATTTCAATAAATACTGTAGGAACGAGATAACCACACGCTACCAGCAGTGCCGTCGCCAGACCAAATGAAATGAGGGGGCCCCAACCGAAAATGGGGGGGGACCATAAAATAGGCTGAACTTTTGCACATAAAAACTGATATTTTAAAGCTACAATTTTGTATTCATCTTTGGAAAAACAGACATATAAGCCCGGCAGCGTTTATTAGCTCGTTTCGTATGCGTCCCGTATAATCGCTTGAAAAATTTGTATGCAGGAGTGAATGCGACCAGAAGCGCAACCTGGGTTTTGCTAAGAAAGAGAGGCTTGAACCAAAAGTAAATGTTTTTTGCACAAAAATTGTCTAATTTAGGTCCCGTGATGAACAAGACGATGCAACTCAAGCGTGTCACAGAAGGGTCAGAGCCCCCAGCTGCTGCTTGATTTTTGCAATTTTGCGTCAAAAATAGCGATTTTATCGACATTTAAATCGCATTTCGCATGTTTTAAAACCATATTAATAGATACAGTAAATTGCTAAAATTCAGAAGTCATTGAAAGATTTAAATTGTCTAGCCTCTTGAGCCCCCCATATACTTCAGGTCAAGTCCAAAACTTGTTTAAACGTTTATTCTTTTTTAGGTTCTATTTTCTAAATGACTTGGCTAAAGGGGGCAAATGCCCTTTAGCCCCTTCCACTTGGTTGCGCCACTGATTGCGACCTAAAATCTTGACTGTGCTCTGTAGAAAAACAGCTGGTCTTTTAAAAAAATGTTTTCACGTATTGTTTCATTTCATAATCACTAACGAAATACCGGTAACGCTTCTATAGGCACACATTCCTATTCCGCGATACATCCGTAAAGGCGTGTTAATAAGACAGATTATTGGGTCACATTTATGCAAAGCACTTGTTGGCCAGCAATTTTGCTAACAATCGAGAAAACTTCAAACGAGAATTATGGTTGAAAATTGTTACTTCTTTTTCTATTATTGCCGGTTGTCTTGTTGTTACGTGATGCTCCAAAAAAGCATTCTGAGTAAACCGAAATGGGGTTGCACAAGCAGTCGTTAGGGGGGTACGGCCCCCCTGGCCTCCCGTAGCGACTGCACTGGCTCCCAGTACAAAAAATGATACGCCAGCGGCTAATTTTGTGAACTTACGGTAAAAAAACAACAAAGCCATACTTTGAAACAGGGTTGCAAATTCAAACCTAAACTCGAAAAAAGTCGGCTGTTTTGCCGAACTCGAAAAAACAGCATGCCAACAAAAAGAAAGCGATTACTTCGAAAAACAGACAGTATTTTTGTCAGCCTAAAGTCGAAAAACTTAATGCTTTTGTCAAACTTGAATTCAAAAAAATTTAATTGATTTTTTATGCTTGACTGGGTATAAACACGAATATTTTACAAAAATAGAAAGGAATTTTAATATTTGCGTAAAACTTGCGAAATTGCGGACTAAAATTTAAAATGGTCCGCAACCGCAAGTCCGCAATTTAAACTGCCAAAGTCCGCAAGTCCACAACTTTTTTTGTTAGTCCGCAATTGCGGTTTTGCGGACTTGCGGACTAACTTGCGGACTTGCCCAGCTCTGCAAATCCATCTATTGAACCGATTATTGGTCGAGTGGATAAAACGTCTGCTACTGAAGCGGTAGACTCCGGTTCGATTCCCGGTCGGGTCAAACCAAAGACTATAAAAATTGGTATTCAGAGCTTTCCTGCTTGACGTTCAGTAATTAAAGGAACAGTACGAAGCATCCACTGTCTGCGGTAGACAATTGGGCAGGTGGCAGCTTGAGTCGAAGACCGAAAGGTCCCTTCGCTGTCTCCTGGCCAAGGCAACTTGGTGAATAAAATGTAATCACAATTACAATTATTGTAATCCAAACCACAGCCTACTAAAAAAAAGTGAGCATTCTCTCGTATGCCAAATCAAAAAAAATTTAAAGTGCGCACATTTTTGATTTATTGCAAACCGCTTTTTTTTATTTGTTTCTTTTTCTTAAAAAGTAAGTATTGGAACTTCCGCGACGCTTCGCTTCGGAAATCCCTTATTAGTCTTTTTTTCGTGCAAAATTAACGGTATTTCAGCAACCAGAGGTCGAAATCGCTATAACTTAGAAACTTCAAATTTAGAACTTAGATGAACTGTATAGGAAACAACCTTTGGGCGAATTTTGAGGAAAATCGGTAATGCGACGCGGGTGAAACAACTGAATTGCCAATCGGAGGTTCAAACCGTATTAGACCAAAAACTTATTGCAGGAGGAGAACAAAACTTTCGAATTAAAAGGGCCTGGGAATGCAGTTTCTGCTCCATCATATAAATTGTTTGAATTCCGACACTTGTTTTTTTTCTTTCTTTACAGTAAATATGTATTCATTTATTTAATTCTTTTTTTTTTTCTATTAAAAACTTTTTTTATAAGGTACAAAAACTCCGAAACCACCAAAGCTAGAAACTTAAAACTTGGAGATATGATATGTCTGTACATAAAGTTGTGCACCTGCAATGTTGGAGGCGCTAGATCACGGGGTTTGGGGCAGAAGCGGCCAAAGTTCGTGGAATTTAATAATTGAGTTTCATCATTAATGCATGTGTGCTGCTGTGGCCTAGCAGTTAAAGGCGCCAGTGTTTGAAAACTTTGGGAGTGAACACACCTGGGTTCGAATATCCAGTCGGCCATTGCTTTTCTCAAACCAAAATCAAATTTGAATCTAGCATATCTCGTTTTTTTGATTAGGACAAAATTGCTTTTAATAATTTTTGTTTTGACATTGCATACGATCAGAGGGTTTCAGATTTGATTTTCTAAGAAGAATATTTTGCAATACTGTTGTAATGCACTTCACACTAATTTAGTTTTTTTTCACTCGAAAATCACTTTGCAAACTTTCTCTTGATTCCTAACTAGAGCGCTGAGTAGCTTATTCTTAGTTCAATACCGAATTGGTCACCCATAGTTTTGTGGCAGATAAAAATTATTCTGATTGAATACAGCTAGTTTCCCCCAAAATCAATTAATTTTAACACCTTAAGCTGGGGTGCTGATTTCTTTTTGATATCAGTTGATATTTAAGAGACAATACGTGGACATAGTTTTGGGGTACCACTCCCCCAAGGAACCCCCAAAAGGTCACAATTTTGAGCGGCTTAAGATGAGGCTCCAGTTTTTTTTATATCAGTAGATAATTTTCAGGCAAATATTTTGACATAGTTTGGTGGTACCATGCCTCAGGAAACCCCACAATTGGACCCGCCAAAATCAGATTTTTGAACGGCTTAAGCTAGGGTGCTATAGTTTTGTTTTTGATATCAGTAGATTTTTAAGAGACAAATATTTTGAATTAGTTTGGGGATACTACCACCAGAGGTGGAGTGGAGGAACCAGCGTTTGAGGCCAAGGCGAAGGAATCAAAAAAAATCCGAAGCCGAGGACCGACTTTTCGAGAACAGACCCTCTCGAGGCCAAGGACAAAAATGGTCGAGGGACTCGAGGCCTAAGACCGAAGACATAATTTTTCTGCATTAAGGTGGGCAAATTTTCCATAATTTTTAAACGCGAAAGTATTAAAGATAAAAGCAGTTGCTTACGTTTTGAATGATAATATGAAAATAGTAGTTTTTTAAAATAATAATGAATGCCATTTTAAAGTTTTACACGGTTGCAGCTGAAGTTGATCACGTACCGTAGCGGTATCGTGGTTATGAAACAAGGCCACAACCCGTGAATGTGAATATAGCTAAATTAAAAACGTAGAAAAGCGGTTTGCAATAAATCAAAAATGTGCGCACTTTAAATTTTTTCTGACTCCGTTCATTATGATGCGAACTGTTTTTTGCTGGAGTATGGCACGTTCATTTTTGATTGTGATGTAACGTGAAAGAATCGCTGATCTCCCTACTACAGGCAGCCTGCCTTCAATGCGGCTGCATTACAAGGTTTTGCAGCTCGATCGCGACTGGTCGTGAGATTTTTTTGCATAAGTTTTTTTTGATGCTTGCAGTTTATTCAGTAAATGCTGTTTCTTGTCAAATTTGTTTACGCTGGTGTTTTTACTTACCATTAATTTCGATCAGTAATCGCGAATGTTCTTGTTGTTTTTTGCTTTTTTTTTTCAAGTTTCATAAATGAATGTTATTTTGTTGAATAACTTTTTCACGAGTAAGGCCTTTTTTTAAGGAAATTTTTATTGGGAAGCAATTTCGCGGTGGAAAAGTTGCAATCAAAATGTTTCCGCAAAACCAGGGGTGCCCAAACTTGTTGAGGAACGGGCTGCATTCAAGTGACGTTTTGAGGAACGCGTCGCAGCAAAATAGAAAACGGTTTCTTGGTAGTTTTGATACAAAAACTGGTGGAAATTTAGACGAGAACCAGGCGCAAAACCCAAATTTTGCTGGGGGATCTTGAACCAAACGTAAAAATATTTTTGTTCAAAAAAATGGTTCATTCAGGCGGCGTGCTGAGCATACTGGCGCTATTCAAGTATATCACAAATGGGAATTTGAGGGCACCAGCAGCTGAAAGATTTTTGTCATTTTTTAGAAAAAAATAGCCATTTTAGCGTTATTCATGTCACACTTCGCACGTTTTTAGAGCAATTTGAGAAAACTAAATTGCCAAAGTTTGTAAGTCATTTGAAAGTAGTTTGTTTGTTTGTTGGCTTAAGTAGTTTGTTTGTTGGCTACTTTTACTTTTACTTGCTTACTTTTAGTGTGAAGTAACGCTACTTGAGTAGTATTTGATTCAGAAAAGTACAAAGTACTGTAATTTTAAATTTGAACAACAAATTTTTCAGAACGGTCAACTTTTTCGCCGGCAATTGTTCAATTCAGTTAAGTTAGTTGTCTTTTGCTCTTTTTTCGGCTGACAACTCTTGCGTCAGAGATTAGACCAGCACAGCGACTGTCGCAATGCCTATTTTCTACGCGTGCTAGGGCGTATCTCGTTCATTCTGGCGAATGGCAGTTGAAGATGGTTTTAGTTTCACGTTGCTTGGTGTTAGCCCTCCGCCGCGGCCGGATGCTGGCATAAATATTTACTCTATCGAAAGTAAATCATGAAAGAAACAAAGAGATATAAATTTGCCAAAAATTTGTCCTATAATTACTAAACGTTTCCAAAGCCGATATCTACAGAGCCAAAAATTACTCACCATATACGCCATAGGCATTAATGTACGGCACTGTGATTATCGTGCAAACGTACAGTAATTCCAAAATGTTTTCAATATGACGATCAATTTCGTCTCAGCAGAGACCCAGAACTATCTAAATGGGCTATCAACAATAATTTTGCGTGATTTAGTGACGTAATGCTTTTCAGGTTTTTGCCTGCCTTCACAGGTGAAATAAATTCAATTCCAAAAAATTCGAAATAATTTTTATTAATTAATCAAAAAAAATTTTATCGCGAAATATACTGAATTAGCGATGGTGCGTGAGCGTTGCTCCACCCTGTAGGTACAGTATAAATTGTACTCGGATAAGATACGTCCACAGTGTTTTTACTTTTCAGCATGTTAATTCAACAATGACTGTGAATGAGTATTTGAGCAAAGATGTTATGAAATGATTCCATGTAAATTCTGCGCGGCATGATTTTCAAATCTCGAAGTCTTGCTGTTGTTGTTTTTTTGATTAATTGCTTAAATATAATTACAAAAAACTTGGAGCAATTAATAGCTCATGACTTCTTGAGATAGTGAGGGTTTAGAAGGCGAAGCGCTTGTGGCAGTAATGAGAAGGTAGTCGACCAGTTGTCATTAGTTGATTGAATAGTTTGTTTTGAAAATTTTCAGAAATACTAGTAGGCTGCTTGAGTTTTTTTTGAAATGACTACTTTTTTACTTTTACACAAGTACTTTTCATAAGTCTATTGAATAATTTGTTTATTTTGCTTGAATACTTCAGAAATACTTGTACTTGAGCACTTCTAAAATGACTTTTTTTTTACCTTTACTTAAGTTCTTTTTTTGGTCATTGCTTTGTATTTTAATTCAAGTAGTTTTTTTGTCAGTAACGAAACTTTAACGTGATTACAATTTTTGCGTACTTTTTACGACACAAGTCAATAGAAAGTATATCAGCTTTCGTTGAAGAAAGCGACAGGGAAGTTGCGAAAGACCTTGCGATCATGAGTCAAGCAACCACTCTCTTGCCAGAGGGGCAATTTATATGCCAGTATCATGAATGGTTTTCATTACTTTATCTAAGTGAGTAGCGACATTTTGACGATTTCAAAAAAAATGGCGACCGTCATCAATATGAACCGTTTCATTTCGCCAAAGCAGAGATCTGCTTAATTATGTCATGAAAAGGAATATGCAAACTGCGTAGACGAAAAAACTTCGATGCTAATCTTTGTACGAAGATAATAGAAAGTTTTGTAGCACAATTTGAATTTTTTGTGTGATAATGCCCTAGTATTTGCAGGAATGCAATTCCAAATTTTGTCTCCTTGATACTTAATACACCATTGTAATTTATTTGCAGGGTAGCAAGATATGTGGCGATAAAGCAAAGAGAAAAGATCTAGTTTCTACAATGCGCTTAATGTACAACTGACTTTGACAAATCTCGTACGTAACCTTTAATTAGAAAAATAAAATAAACACTTTCAAATGGGCAAGCAAATTCGCAACACAAAAAACAATAAAACTCCTACGACCAACACGTGGGAGGGGGACGAAAGGACCAAACTCCATCAGAATGAATTTGAAAAAGAAAAAGAAACAAATCTAGTCTGAGCGAAGTTCCCAAAGTGAATTAAATATGTATATCTAATTTTCTACAGGTGCAAAAAGTTTTTGAACAGACCCTAAAATTTAAGAACGGAAACTATAGAACGTGAGCACAATGCGGGTTACAGGCAAGATGCGGGAAAACGTAGTGCGTGCAAGCGTGTAAGCGATTCAAAAAATAATAATTCAGGGTCTCCGTAAAAATAAACAAATAAATACTAAACATGTGGAAAAACTGCAGTTAGAAGGTATCTACTACAAACCACTGAATAGACTACATACTCTTATAAAATACGAGTTAATGAATTAATGAGCAGCAAACTAGCAGACTTACTTTCTCCGTCCTGCGCAAAATACTAAGTGATCAAGCACATTGCGCAAGAGAGATAAGCCAAGTCAAAACTACCGCATGAGGTCATCAGCAATTATATTAACCGTGCATAAAAACAAAAACGGCGCTTACAAGGTATGTTTAAATTGTTACAATCAGTCGACTGCTTCGTAGCTCGACTTGAGCTATCGTTAGTTTTACAGCAATGTTTACAAAATGATTTTAGAGTTTTGTGATTTAAGGAGCCATGAGCAAATTCAGCGAGCTCAAATTTGAACAAGTCATCAATTTGCAGAATTTTCAATTCCGAGTAATATCGGTTCATTGAATCTCGAAAATGAGCACCAACAACGGCTCTAAAAGCTCGATTTTGAAGGGATTTTAATTTCTGTAAATAAGTAGAATGCGTGGCTCCCCGTATAATTATACCATACAGTAGTAACAAATGTGCTAGTGCATAGTTGCGATTATCTTGTGATTTATTGGCCAAAGGCGAAGAGAATCAAAATCGGTGCAAAAAAGTTATAAAAAGTTGCCAAAGTTGTTTCACCATGGTTTCACAGTAAAATTTTTTAAGAGAAAACGTCCTGAATGCCCTTTTAATCTCAATCGAAGATAAAAAAAATCCTAATACGAATTTTCGGACGATAGAAAAATAAATTCATCACTTGGCAAATTATTAATCCAGAAAAAAAAATCAAACCTGTCATAGTGTAGCTACCGAGTCAAAGCTGTCAGCTACAGCATCAATGCTGCGAATTGCAACGTACTCATTATAATGCAATTCGCAGTATGTTTGCGCAGTACACAAACCGAAGTGCCGCGATTTGTCGACAATATTTGGCATTTTTTTTTACAAAATATCTTGAATGTTAGTAATTTCTGCAAAAATAGTACTTATCATTTTCCATATATTTACTTTAAAATCCATGCACAAAATCTAGTATGGAATTGGTATGAAAGTATGGAAAATTGTTTTCCATTCCGTGATGAACATCTTTTATTCCATTACATTCTGGCATCTTTCATATTCTACAGCAAAATTTCCATTCCATACCATGCCCTGCTCATAGCCCATTTCCGCAACCAGTTTAGTCGTGTCTTCGCACTGTTAAGTTCTATGCCACGTTTTAAAAGCATTAATTTTTATCAAAATAGGTCTAAATTAAGTTATTTTTGCAAAAAAAAAAAAAAGCAAAATCTCCCAGCACAGTGGGCTCGACCTCCGCACCTCCGGCGATTGGGGACATTTCCCCCAAACACCCAGCCTCCGGTGGCTTCGCCCCCAGACCCTTACCTTCTGCGGCTGGAGGCTCTACCCGCATACCTTTGAAATAGCTCCCTATTGCAGATTTCTGGCTACGCGCCAGGCTACTCTAACCACCAGCATACAAAAGTGTATTTCGGAATAACACATGGTGACTGGTTGCACCTAAAATTATTAACCTGAAAGGGAACATCGCACAAAAATGTTTGCAAAGACTTTATATCTTGAGAGGACCCCTCTACTGCAACAATACCTGAATCTGCCCTGAACTAATACTGTTTTGGAAAATTTCTTTTGACGGTCAATTGTCGTTTTTTAGAGAGCTTTGCAATTATTGTTGGTCAAACGACAATGACCTGAGCGAGGAGCTGCGATTGAAAAAAAGAGGGCCGAACGTGAAACAGAAGAGATGAAGTATTTTGTTTGCGCTACTTATAAACAGTGCTTGAAAAAAATTAATTATGCCACAGAGTAAGTAAATGATACCACAAATAGGAGAGGCAGCAAAAACGCCAGACGTTAAGGTACACGAAAATCAGAAGTAAATTGAATTAAAAACCTTTTAAATTTAATTGAGTGTGACCGCAACACCTGAAAAACAAAGAACGAAAAAGGCAACAAATATATACAAACAAAAAATAACGGCTGTGTGCAATTCAGCAGCAACACTACCTTTATATACAGCAGGCATTCATATACACACAGTCACTTGACAACATTCGCACACACACACACACACACACATACACACATACACACACACACACACACACATACACACACACACACACACATACACACATACACACACACACACACACACACATACACACACACACACACCCATAGCACTTGCAAGTTCTTTTCAAAAAAAATTTCTTTTCGATTCTTTTCGAAAAAATGTCGCCGCGGTGGCGAGCCGTCGGCAACACTGTCTCCGATTTGACCGGCCTGAGATTTGAACCTCATACCTCCCGCTCCAGAGCCAACCGCGTTACCGCTCGACCAGCTAGCCGGTTGGTCCAGCGGTAATGCATTCGGCTGTCAACCGGCCAAGTGGTCGAGCAGTAACCCATTCGTCTCTGAAGAGGGAGGTCTAATCAGGTTCAAATCTCGGGCCGTTCAAATCGGAGACAGTGTTGCCAACGGCTCGCCACCGCTATGACATTTCTTCGAAAGGAGCAGTGTGTAACCCACAGACGTACTGACATGGAGATGGGCTCCGTAAACTTGTCACTGTTCAGTGCCAGTTCTGGAAAACAGCCAAACGCGAGTTTACTAGGATTTTAGAAAAACAGACTGCGTGGATTACGATTCCATTGTTTCACGTTGCTTCTAGCTAACAATGAATTATATTTCCTGTTTTTCGGGTACTGTGTATTGAAAACACTGCAGCTTTACACCAATTCAGTGGTTTGATAAAGGCATTTTTAAAGATTACTATAATTTGAAATATTACCTGTACGTTGCACGATATTTCCTAAATAGCAAGAGACCAAGTTATCTCTATTGGTAACATTAAAGAAGGCAGATAACTTGGGATCGCGCAATTTTGGCACTTGCGCTTCCAGCAACTCGAGCTACGGTTTCTTGCCTCTTGGCTTCCAAACCAAGCATCAGCCGTTCCAATTCCTGCACAACTTTTCTCTGTTTCACTTTAAGCAAGCAAAAACTTTATCAAAATTTACTAAGTTACTTACTAAACATTTACACGGTTCAAACAACATTTAATACAAATATAATGAGCTTTAGATATTATTACTGTACATTGGAATCTAGTCGATCATATCTTCTATTCTTCAATTAAAAGAATAATGTACGATAATAGTAATTACGTTTTAGTCACCGAGTTGCCTTGGCCAGGAGACAGCGAAGGGACCTTTCCGTCTTCGAGTCAAGTTGCCACCTGCCCACCTGTCTACCACAGACGGCGGATGCTTCACACTGTCTAAGCAGGATAGCTGTGAATACCAATTTTTATAGTCTTTGGTTTGACCTGACCGGGAATCGAATCCAAGTCTATCGTTTCAGTAGCAGACTATCGTTTCAGTCTATCGTTTCACTCGACCACTGACCGGTGGCAGTCCGGGTGATGTTGCGTGCTTGCAAGTGCTATGTGTGTGTGTGTGTGTGTGCGAATGTTGTCAAGTGACTCTGTGTATGAATGCCTGCTGTATATAAAGGTAGTGTTGCTGCTGAATTGCACACAGCCGTTATTTTTTGTTTGTATATATTTGTTGCCTTTTTCGTTCTTTGTTTTTCAGGTGTTGCGGTCACACTCAATTAAATTTAAAAGGTTTTTAATTCAATTTACTTCTGATTTTCGTGTACCTTAACGTCTGGCGTTTTTGCTGCCTCTCTTATTTGTGGTATCATTTACTTACTCTGTGGCATAATTAATTTTTTTCAAGCACTGTTTATAAGTAGCGCAAACAAAATACTTCATCTCTTCTGTTTCACGTTCGGCCCTCTTTTTTTCAATCGCAGCTCCTCGCTCAGGTCATTGTCGTTTGACCAACAATAATTGCAAAGCTCTCTAAAAAACGACAATTGACCGTCAAAAGAATTTTTCCAAAACAGTATTAGTTCAGGGCAGATCCAGGTATTGTTGCAGTAGAGGGGTCCTCTCAAGATATAAAGTCTTTGCAAACATTTTTGTGCGATGTTCCCTTTCAGGTTAATAATTTTAGGTGCAACCAGTCACCATGTGTTATTCCGAAATAGACTTTTGTATGCTGGTGGTTAGAGTAGCCTGGCGCGTAGCCAGAAATCTGCAATAGGGAGCTATTTCAAAGGTATGCGGGTAGAGCCTCCAGCCGCAGAAGGTAAGGGTCTGGGGGCGAAGCCACCGGAGGCTGGGTGTTTGGGGGAAATGTCCCCAATCGCCGGAGGTGCAGAGGTCGAGCCCACTGTGCTGGGAGATTTTGCTTTTTTTTTTTTGCAAAAATAACTTAATTTAGACCTATTTTGATAAAAATTAATGCTTTTAAAACGTGGCATAGAACTTAACAGTGCGAAGACACGACTAAACTGGTTGCGGAAATGGGCTATGAGCAGGGCATGGTATGGAATGGAAATTTTGCTGTAGAATATGAAAGATGCCAGAATGTAATGGAATAAAAGATGTTCATCACGGAATGGAAAACAATTTTCCATACTTTCATACCAATTCCATACTAGATTTTGTGCATGGATTTTAAAGTAAATATATGGAAAATGATAAGTACTATTTTTGCAGAAATTATTAACATTCAAGATATTTTGTAAAAAAAAATGCCAAATATTGTCGACAAATCGCGGCACTTCGGTTTGTGTACTGCGCAAACATACTGCGAATTGCATTATAATGAGTACGTTGCAATTCGCAGCATTGATGCTGTAGCTGACAGCTTTGACTCGATAGCTACACTATGACAGGTTTGATTTTTTTTTCTGGATTAATAATTTGCCAAGTGATGAATTTATTTTTCTATCGTCCGAAAATTCGTATTAGGTTTTTTTTTTATCTTCGATTGAGATTAAAAGGGCATTCAGGACGTTTTCTCTTAAAAAATTTTACTGTGAAATCATGGTGAAACAACTTTGGCAACTTTTTATAACTTTTTTGCACCGATTTTGATTCTCTTCGCCTTTGGCCAATAAATCACAAGATAATCGCAACTATGCACTAGCACATTTGTTACTACTGTATGGTATAATTATACGGGGAGCCACGCATTCTACTTATTTACAGAAATTAAAATCCCTTCAAAATCGAGCTTTTAGAGCCGTTGTTGGTGCTCATTTTCGAGATTCAATGAACCGACATTACTCGGAATTGAAAATTCTGCAAATTGATGACTTGTTCAAATTTGAGCTCGCTGAATTTGCTCATGGCTCCTTAAATCACAAAACTCTAAAATCATTTTGTAAACATTGCTGTAAAACTAACGATAGCTCAAGTCGAGCTACGAAGCAGTCGACTGATTGTAACAATTTAAACATACCTTGTAAGCGCCGTTTTTGTTTTTATGCACGGTTAATATAATTGCTGATGACCTCATGCGGTAGTGTTTTGACTTGGCTTATCTCTCTTACGCAATGTGCTTGATCACTTAGTATTTTGCGCAGGACGGAGAAAGTAAGTCTGCTAGTTTGCTGCTCATTAATTTATTAACTCGTATTTTATAAGAGTATGTAGTCTATTCAGTGGTTTGTAGTAGATACCTTCTAACTGCAGTTTTTCCACATGTTTAGTATTTATTTGTTTATTTTTACGGAGACCCTGAATTATTATTTTTTGAATCGCTTGCACGCTTGCACGCACTACGTTTTCCCGCATCTTGCCTGTAACCCGCATTGTGCTCACGTTCTATAGTTTCCGTTCTTAAATTTTAGGGTCTGTTCAAAAACTTTTTGCACCAGTAGAAAATTAGATATACATATTTAATTCACTTTGGAAACTTCGCACAGACTAGATTTGTTTCTTTTTCTTTTTCAAATTCATTCTGATGGAGTTTGGTCCTTTCGTCCCCCCCCCACGTGTTGGTCGTGGGAGTTTTATTGTTTTTTGTGTTGCGAATTTGCTTGCCCATTTGAAAGTGTTTATTTTATTTTTCTAATTAAAGGTTACGTACGAGATTTGTCAAAGTCAGTTGTACATTAACCCTATTCGGCCCAAGGGGTATCGATTAGCTCCCCCTTCATTTATTTCAAAATTTTGTTCTGAAGCAGTCAAGCCAAAATAATGAAATTCCTTGACTTTTTCTAAAATTTACTGGTTCAACTTTCATTTGTAAAACCATTATCATATGACAACTACATTCCGAGCTATTAAACTTTTCTCAAAGTCGACCTTACGTTTCTGGCAAAATTTTTGAAAAATTATCTTAATTCTTTTAGTCCTAATTGTTCTGTCGTAATTAAAAATTTCATGCTTTTTCGTAAACACTGTTAACGTAATTAAGAACGTACATCCTGTGTCCTCTTGAACGGCTTTTGTTGAGATCGATGTTCAAAAAGAGTTGGTACAATAAATTTTCATTTACTATTTTGCCTGAGGCATTATAATTTTCATTATGATTTCAAAAGCTCACAGCAAAATTTCTCAGACAATTTCGAATAATTTTATCAAATTTCAAACTAATTAAGCTTCATTTTTAGCATTTTGCTTATAAATAAAAATTGCGATTTAGTATTATAAGCGTATTTATTCATAAAAGAATTAGAGGCCAACATAAGCGCATATCCTTTTGTTTTTTGTCCATATTTTTTTTTCACGTTGCTGAGATATAGTAGTCCAAACTGTCCATAAGTTATCAAGTGTGTAGTATGCAGCAAGAATTTCGGAAGTATTTATGTTCGAAATTTGTTTTGGG